>OMLF01051026.1:29426-62826 GCA_900302615.1 Holocentrus rufus
CTCTCTCTCTCTCTCTCTCTCTCTCTCTCTCTCTCTCTCTCTCTCTCTCTCTTTGTCTCTCTCTCTTTTGTCTCATTCTTATAGTCGTGAAAACAACCCTCTTGGTATGTGGGTCAGAATGTGCGTTTTCTATCGAAGCCAGGAAGAAGAAGAAAGGACTCCCAAGAATAGAGAGAGTAAGAATTAGTCTGATGAGAGAAAAGAGAGGAGGTGAGTCACATGTCAGCGCACGTTTGACCACAGCCAATCAATCATCCCTCTTCCTCCCACCACTGGTCCACCAGGATTAGAATAGCAGGACGCAAGCAGGTGCACTTTTCATGATGTTGTCATGCTGAAATGAGGTTACTGGAGAACCCACATGACTTCAAATGGATATAGATATTCCAATTATTCACACCGATAGATGTGAGAACATGAGGACTAAGTGCATGCTATGCACAGATCAAAGTGTTTAAACCGTAGATGTGACAGCTAGACATCTAAAAACTTTTCAGGATGGCCCTGGATAATGATTCACGTAACCGGAGCAGATTTTTTCTTTGGTGTGAACAAGGTGGATTATCAGCAGACAGTTTCTTTCATGCAGTTATCAGCCACCCCCTGTATTTCGAGCATGTTGTATGGCAACAGATTTGATATCAAGTTTAAAATGTGACATAATTGGTTGTGACACTATGGACACTAAACTGGCAATTGCCATCATTCTGATGAGTGCGTATAAAGAAAATGAGTCACTTAATGGTTATGTGCACCTGTCATGTTCCATAACAATTACTCCCTCATCATTCTAAATCCATATGATGCATCCATTATGCAATGTTTACAATTATGCTATTAATAAGACCTAAGCCTTGCTGATTTCATACTGCCTACAGTTTATGTCATTGAAATTGGTTACTCTGTACAGTAAGACTGACATAAAGAGGTCTGCTATCATGAGAATGACTATGACCGAGTCCAAAGTGCTTCCCCCTCTCCACCTTCCTCGTTTATTTGATTTACGGCTTGTGGCACATGCAAGCAGGTTTCTGTCTTAATCTGTATGTAGATGACATTCACTGTTGAGTGTTAGTAACAGCGTTCATGTTGTTCTGTCCCCCCCTGAGTGCGGATATCATCCTACAAGTACCAGCAAAACCGGTGAACACGTGACAGGAGGGATCGTGAAATAAAGGAACAAAGCTTGTTGTCATCTGACAATGGCTTGCTTTGAACAAGCTATGAATGGCTGCTGCCTCCGGGTGATCTATATTTAATACACTGGAGAGCAGATAATATGAGAAGATATGATAGAATATGTTTGAAGGGTTTCTGTAAATACTCTATGGATTGGTGCTTCGGTTATTTGTTCTGATACTGTGCATAAGGACACTGGAAGCCTCCACATTCTACCTCAGGATCCACTCAACATGGAATCAACACTTATCTGAAAAATAAAATAAAAAATAAATAGGTAAATAAATAATAAAAAAATCATAATGTCACTTGTTTCCACAGTGCATCAGCTTGTTTCAGGATTTTCTTGAATCAGTTTCTTGATCCTAATGGGCTGATCTGCATCATTCTGCCTTGTTTCAACATATTTATACTTGTTCCCAGAAAAAAAAAATCCTAAGCAATTGAAATTCCATCGGAAACAAGTGGGATTATCTCATCCCACAGGCAGTTTTTTTCACTTGTGGGACTATGACTTGTGAAGATAACTAATTTTTGCTTTGAACCCTACTTTCCTATTTTAGTAATAATGCGCGAGTCATGGTGTAGCTGCAACAATCTCCTCGCTAATGATGATGACATTCATCAACCACCACCTACCCACCACCGCTGACTAGCAAACATCTGACTAGATGCTCACAAGCCATTTCACACACCACAGAGATCCGCTTTCACATCAACTCTGTATCAAGGCAGGACTCTTCCCAGAGGCCAGGCTGCAGCCATGGAGGCTTGATGAGTCTGAGTGTTGGGTTGAGTCAAATCCCACAGAAACCAGCTCTGGCTTATCTGCTCAGCCGGATGAAACAAAGTAATTAATGACTAATTGAGTTTCACGACTCGACACGACGATAACAATGACCTTGGGCTGGGGTAAATACGCAGCATGAATAAACACAAACACATATACTCGCTAGCAACTAATTGATGCAAGCAAATACATGGACCTGTAGCACAGATGCGACAGTTCATTCTCTTTTTCCACCTTTGCCTCTCTCAGTGTTTACTCCTTTCTTTCACATGCACACACACAGGCACGCGCAGAGGTACAGTGTCCTGAATCTCCTGCCTTGCTTGGCAGGACACTATCCTGTGTGTAGTCTGATAAACAATCTCATAAACCATCTTATCATCCATAAATTCCACCAGTCACGGAGGCCCGGAGCAATATTGAGTATATCTTGTATTTAGTTCATATTTTGTTGAGCAGTATAAATCAGGCAGGTGATTTTGTAAATCTTAAGCTTTGCATCTCCCTCCCATTCACTCACATGAATCTTAGCTGGAGAAAAATGCCTTTTGATAGAACGGCTGCAGTTTCTGCTACATGCCAAGTGCGAGCTGTATTTTGATGGAAGACCTAGCTGCAAGTTGGATATGCGCTGGGGATGTGTGTGTGCCTCAAATACCACTTTTAATCATATGAGACCTTTCGTAATGAGGTTGCTATAGTCGTGCGGCAGCAGACCTTTGAGAGAGGAGGAAGAGCATCAGGGATATAATGAGTGTGTGTGTGTGTGTGTAAGAGAGGGAGAGGGAGAAAGAAAGAGGCAGGCCACAGAGGAAGAGCGTGTTTTTTAGAATATATTCTCTGTACAGTGTGTATGTGTTCAAATTTTAATGGGTATGTGCACCTGTCAGGACTGTGTTTGTGCAGCAGGCTGTGTGATAATTGAGGAGACTGTCACGAAGCTTCCAGAAAAGAAAACAGGTAGTGAAAGCTGATAAATAGAAAGAGTCTTGTCGCGGCTGAGTGTGGCAGGGAGCAACCCGGTGAGTGATCAATCATAGTTCTGCAGGTGGCTGCCTTAGGCCTGAATCTTCTCTTATTGTCTTTATTTTATTTCATTTGACCCTCTCCCCTGCCCTATTGACTTTGTTTCATTTTTCATGCCTGCCGCACGTGTAAAACTCTTGCGCGGCTTCTCTTGCCCCTCAGGCGGTGAAAACTACATTATGTCCTCCGCTGCTTGCTCGCTCGCTCCCCGCATCACTCCACCCTCCTGTCCTCTTTACTCCCCCTGCTCATGGCTGCATCTTTGTCACCCATTCACGGTCTCGGTCTCTGCCTTTGGTGTGCAGTTATCTTACTGGCTCACTCACCTGTTCGCTCACATACTCACTCACTCAAAATTATATATCTTTTTAGGAAATTTGGCCATGGACTGACCATTTCATGCTTAATCTATATAGATTTAATGTGAAGGACCTTCATCCTCCTCTCTGTAAACTTGAGTGTAAACTTCCTCCTAGGCCTGTCTCCATACATCATTTTATCAAAGAACCATTATAAGAGCAGTTCTTGGAAGGACATTTTCACATGTTTTCCAGTTCTGAGAAGCATTTTTTTTTTTAGTTTGCAGCACAGTCGGGCACATTAAAGAAATCATTTAGTTTTCACCCCGGCAGCATAAAAGTTTTGTCAGTAAGTTATTGAGTGCTGGTCAAAAGGAAACTTCAGCAATATAAATGGTAACTTAAGGAAACTGAAGGGCACAACACAGCTACAGGCATCACTGAGCTCAAACAGATACAATTTCTCTGTCAATATGTTCTGGCTCATGAGGTTTCTGCATGAAGTTGCTGCATGCGATGAAGTTAAATATATTTACCAGTCAATGTATGGATTTGGCTATGGATGATAAAACTATGAAATGGAAGTATCCCCCCATATTGGCATAGAGCAATGAAATGAGATTGTGATGCTGCTGAAATAGTGTAATAATGTTGTTGTGTGACTGGGACTTGTTTTGAATATTCCAAAGATCTTTACCCTCTGTTGCAGTGCTACCTTGTGGTAAGCAACAAAAGTATACGTTTCAGAGTATAAAATGATGAAAGAAGTTAAAGAAGATGAAGATGAAGAAGTTGGACAAGTGATGAGTAAAATCACTTGTCCAACTTCCTTCCACTGTTGACTACAATCTACATGCAGTAGGTTTATTAACTTATTAACTACAGAGTGATGCAAATTGCTATTGCTATTTTCAGTGATTATGAAGGTTTATAAAATCTATATTTAGAAGAAAATATCTCTCATTCCTTCAGCTTTGTTGACACAGTAGCTATGGCTATCCACACCCATGTATCCTAATATCCTACATGGCAGCTTGAGATATTTAATCTTAGTCTTATCAACCATTCTCTCAAGCATACACTTTTGGAAAAATGTGGCATTAAGCATCATGAACGTTGGTGGTATTATTATTATTATTACTGTTGTTGTTTAATATTCATTGATAATACTTTATAATACTGGAAAAGTGGATACTACAAATGAAGGGCCACAACATTTCTAGAATATTAAGGATGTTGAATCAAGTGCCTAGCCAGCTCTATAGCCACCATATTGTTTGAACACCTTAATTTATTTATGAGCAGTGACAATATGCTTTTAAGGGCCCTCGCTGCTCGTCTGTCAGCTCTGCAGCTTCTATACTTCATCACTGATATGGAAAGTGATGGCAGCTTGCAAAAAGCCATACTGGGATGAAGACTCATGTTGTACAGGTTGGAGTCTCGCTTCAATTGGGCAACTTATTCATTCATTAACTGCCAGTCTGCCTGTGTGAGCGGAATTTGTGATGGAGCAGCCCACAAAAGTGTTGAGGAAATGGATCCACTTCATCACACTACTGACATTGACAGGGAAGGTTTGATTTCCCAGTACTTATTGCAGTAGATACAAATCGTATCATCAACAACACAGTTTTTTGTGCATGAAAATCAGGTTGCATTTGAAGCAGCTGACTACTGTGTGTTTTTGTGTGTATGCAAACATGAAAGTGCACTGGCGGGGCCGTGCTTAAGCTGATTATATCAAGCTTTAATCATCCACTCTCCTCCACCGCCTTTGTCTATCTACCTTAATCCCTGACTTCTTAAACTTTCGAGGATGCAACATGGCACTGCGACGGATTCCTACCACTGCTACAGCAAACTTGCACCTTTTTATTATATTTTACTTCCACTGCATTTGTGCCATATCATTACAACCATAAATACTACTTGGAAAAATGTCTTCTCCCCAGTCCTATTTACTACTTGGAATCTCAGGATTTGCTACTTCCGTGTGATTTCTCCCACTTTTCCACACAGCATCAACGACATGGAAGATTTTGGAAGCACTGCCACTAAGTTCCTGCTGTAAAATACAACCATACCTGCAGCTCTCTGACATAAACAGGAGTGTACTTAACCTAACAATACATCTGCTCAGCACAGGAAACAGTTGGGCTCTGCCATTTGCACTGCTGCTAATGTCAGTGGCTCCTCGTCTCTCCCAAACTCACTCGTCTGGCTGGGTGACTACATGGAAAATAGCAGAAAACAGAAAACAGTAAAGTGCTGACAGTAAGCTATGACTATGATAGTCAGACAAGTTTTTTAATGGTGAATTTCTTTGAGTAGATTTTAGAATTGTTTTAGAATAGCAATACTTCATTTTTTAAAAATGTGAATAATATGATTGCTTGTTTTACATATTTATATATGCGTTATGTATTTATCACTAAAAAACAACAACAACAAACTACAGAATAGGTCATGTCCCCTAGCTACTGTAAGAAATATATACCAAAAGTAACTCACATGTCAGGCCATGTATGATACTTAAACACATGATCACTGTATGTTCCTTTGGCTCAGGCAAATGGTTACTTCCATCACATGCCTCAGACCAATTGATGAAACTAACCAGCGTGAAATATGACTCTTGAATCAATGTGTCTCGGTGGAATAAATGCATAAAAAAAGCCAAATACGCTGATCACAGCAGAGGCTTAACTGGGTGCATTGCCTGGCGGTAGGGAGTAATACATCTAATCAGGAGTTAAGTCAGAGCCCCCCGCCTGCAGAAACACATCAAGCTATATAGACCGTCTGATTTTACATATAGTATAAACTGTGTTGTGGGAGTGCAGCTGGCTTGGTGTGCTCTTTGCTAAGGGTTCCATTTTTCTCTTTTGATATATGGTTTCTCCAGCAGTCCCTCTGTAATGTACTGGAGTGCCTGCATCCATCGCAGGCCATCCCTCTTCATTTGATCCTGCAATCAAGCCTGTGCTGCGCTGAAGTAGGGATGCTGGCTTCCAAAACTCCATTCCTCTAAGTCCCAGTGTAACACCAATGATCTTTGTCTGTGTCTCACTTTGTTTGAGCGTGTGTGGGTCTTCATAGTTTGCACAATAATATTATTTTTATTCTGAAGTGCTGAATTCTTGCCTGGCTTTATTTCTAAACTGGTTGTGGTTAAAATGAAAGGTTGACATTTGTCTTACGTATTAATCTTCCACAGCCACACAATTATTTTGTACTGGGCAAATATTTACCCACATTCAAACCCAGATAGATCGATAAATAGATAGATAGAACTAAATCCATTCTTTCTTCAGTCTCGACATCCTCCCATATTTCCTTTCCTTTTTTAGCAATTCAAAATTTGATGTGGTCTCCTCCTGAAATTCTCTAATTTCCTTGAGAATTGCAGCAATTTCAGACTGGCCATCCATGTTTTCATCAGGTTGTTTGTTCAGGCTGAGATCCACTTGTTGCTTTGATGGAAATTTCTGCTTTGACATTTCTTATTTTCTATGCTCACCTTAATGACAAGTTTTGACAACACTTGTTGCCTGTCTTGTTGATTATTTGGCAGCACTGTTATCTGTTTGGCGTCGACTTGTTGTTGAGCATTGTCATGGTGTGACTGTTGTGGCGGTCATCTTGTCTCCAACTAAATGATCACTATGCATGAAGCTCTATATACTTTTCTACTTTAGCATTTACTCAGCCATTTAGGTGGCTAATTAGCATAATATTCAATCCTTCTGACTGTCATTAAAATGTAGGTGATTCTCAGTCAGTTTATCACAACAGTGTGACTTTAAGTGTCACACTGCTTACATTAGCTAACATATGGTATAAAAAAAAAGACTGTACACACTTTGTTCAGCAGAATGCTGTCCTACTTTCATATTCACAAAGTCCTAGGCTCAGCTAGAAGCATTTGTCATCGCTATCACCTGCCCCAAAGGACTTCACTTTGTGTCAGTATGTATCTGCTGTTGTCACGTTTGAAACAGGACACGTGACAAGGGAAAAATCATTGGCCATACCCTGCAATCAGCAGTCAAGGCTAACCTAACCAAACAGCTTTTATCTATATATGAAGGGATGATAATAATAATAATAATAATAATAATAAAGTCTAATTTTTTTATGTATCAATTAGCTGTTGTGTGAAGCACTACATACAGCAGTCTGTTCATTTTTTTCTCCAAATTAATGCCTATCAGTAAATATTGCTCACGAGCATAACACTTTTAAATGTTGCTATGAGAAAAATACCTCAGGTTTTCCTTTATCTTTATTTCTTTGACCACATGTGTGCATGTGTGCACATATACGAGGAAAGTGAAGGGCAGTGATACCATGGTTCATCACTCTTGTTTTTCACTTCAGTTCAGATGAATAAGGTCAGTTCATTCTCCTGGTGCTCAGTAACAGATGATCTATGCTGCTGTCCATTTAAGTAAAGGAGACTGTTTTCATTATTTTGTTTTCACATAGATCTCAGGATAATATTATCTTATCACCATCTTTAATCACATCTTAATGTTCTTCATTGTTTTGCAACTAAATGTTCTCCTTGGGAGCTTTATCTTGATTCAAATTCATCATGTTAATGCATACTTATCCTATTCGACCTGCTCCTTCATCCACCTTTGGTTTCGCTGGTGCGTTGCTCATCTTACAGCAGCTAGGACAGAGAACATCACTTAAATAGAGTGCAATCTGTCCACTGGTGACATTAAAAACATTGTCATCACACTGGACAGCTGAGTACATATAGGTCGCTGTGATCTTAGCTGAGCCTTCACACAGCCGGTATGTCCCCTGATATTTTTAAATGGATTTAATTCAAAACTTGTGGCCCGTGGAAAGGGTTCATCATTTCGCTGATGTCAGATGTCAAAATGGGGTGCAAATTCAGGGCACAGGCGCACACAGCAACATGCGGCGAGATTTTGGCGTCCTTGTATTGTTGTCTAATGCTGATTGTCCATTGTCTGTGTGTGTTGTTTGAGAAGTGTCTGTGTCAGGATGGATGCTCAAATAAAGTAACCTGAACCTCAGTATGTTTTTGTCCCCATACATTGACATAATTACATGTGACATATCTTAATGTCATAGGCCCAAATAAGAGATCCTGTCTTCAGCTACCGCTCCAAAAACTGCATCCAGATGATGCAGTGAATGATCTCTCTGGCCTATCGAAAGAAAAAAGAAAAAAGAAAACAAAACCTATATCCAAGGAAAAAAAAGGCTATTTAATCCCAGTCGACCAGTTTCACTCTTCTGTCAGAATGATGGCTGCGGCGATCTCTATAACTTGTCGATAGTCTGTCAGAGATCAGTGGGCTGTGCTGTCACCAATGCGGACAAGTTGAAGTGGAAAGAGGATCCCATTACTCCCTCTCCCTGTGCTATAGGCAGTTCCTGGTCACTACAGTTCAACAAAGACCTGCTTCTGGCATGAACAAACAATCAATTACCATGCACTCCCGCACTTCATGCAAAATGCATGCACACACACACACATACATACACACGCACACACACACCTGGTTAACTCCTCTCCCTCTATTTATCAATCTAGTTAGCTGGCTAGTAATCTCAACTGTACCCACAATGCCCTTCAGCTTGTCTTTTGTCCCACTTCGATCCTTATTCTCTCTCCACACGGCCCTGACACATACAACACACACATGCACATGCAATCCTCTCCCTCCTCTTTTCTCCTTCCAATCATTTCCTTGGCAGAAAACCAGTCACGGAGAACATCTGCCACTTCACAGATAAAGGCAAGCGAGGCGCAGGCATGATGCACTACATCTAAGCTTCAACTTTCGGACATTGCTATCAAAGTCAATACTCTTCGCTGTCGTTGGTTACAAAAGCACCAGAGCTGGAGATCATATCAAAGTACTTCTGGGAAGTCAGCTGATGGGAGCGCGGGGGGTGTTTGCGTGTGCGTGTCGTGTGTATGTGTGTGTGTGTGAGAGACTCTGTGTGGCTGTCAGATTGACTTAAGGAAAACATTCTAAGATCATACAGAGACCAGAGAAACTGAGTGAGCGATGTGCCATCTGTGGAGAGGAGATGTGCTGCAGCCCGAACCCGGTGCTTTAACAGCAGGCCATGTGGGAAATGTTCTGTGGAGTCTCTTGACAGATCATGACAACACATCTATGTACTTACTCGCTCTGATCAAGGTGTGATTGAAACACATGATATGATTTAACAGACTATGAACAAACACATGCATATGTTATCTAATAGGTAACTGTTTATCTTGTAGCTTTGGTTTATGTCCCTGTGTGGTTGGTCACTGGAGATTTGAAGCAACCAGTGAATAACAAAGAACTCATGTTATCTTATTTTACTGATTTTTGACAGCTTAATTAAGATTCCTGTAAAAATCTCTGACAAGAGAGATATTATTATGTGGTGTCATCAAGCAGCACTCTGAAGTCCTGTGTTGACAGCAGAGCAATTTAGTGGAGACTTTGACTGTATCCACAGTGAGTAGGACTTTAAATCTGTTAATTTTCCTGTTATAGTTCAGCATAATAACTCACATCAAAACTCAGAGATATTCACCTCAACAAAAACACTGTAATTGAGATCATTAACCCTAACCCTCAAGATCATTAACCCTAAACCTTACCCTAAGCCTCTCATATATGTGGTACATACAGATTAAAAAAGCCTGCTGTGATGTTCACCATGTATATCAGTTTAAACATTTTTCTGTGTGAATTAATCAAAATGACCAAGTGAGCAAATTTGTCATACAAAGAGGCATTAATAGAAACTCTCAGCAAATAAGCTGTACTTTATAAAGTCATCATGTACAACTTTAGAGTATAGCTCTTGAAATTTTGATAATATCTCAGCTTAGGATTACGGTCTCAAATAATAGTTGTTCAAGATTATAAGGATAATGTATGTAAATTCTGATTTAGGGTGGTTTCCCTTTAAAGGAATACTCCACTGTTTTGGGCGAAATACCCTTTTTTCCAATTTACCCAGACTGAGACAAGATGTTCGATACCATTTTCATCTCTGTATGTCCGCTGCTTTGGTCCTGCTGGAGATGTGTGTTCAGTGGTTATAGTTCTTACATCTATAGTTTTAATCATTAAATTTCCAAGACGTGCATTTCAAAAACACGATTGATCTGATGTCACATTGGTTCCATGTCACCAGAGCCTGCGTGTGGCATCTATAATTGCAGTGCCAGCAGAGAATAGATTTGTGTTGGCTTTCGTTCAAATGAATGTTGAGAGGCAGGAATGTGTTTTCTGAGTCATTATTTTGAAAAAGGGGGCCCTACAACTTTTCCTCTGGGGGGGAAACTTTTTTTGAGGGGAACCTGATCCCCGATGCCCAGCACAAAGGAATGCCTGAGTTTATATACACAAGCATATTTTCTCAGCAGGTTTTAGAGACTCACTCACCTGATAAACCTTCACTGTGAGCAGGGAAGGCTCATAAATTCCCGCCATGCAAGTTCATATCCCATCTCTATTCCCATTTACACTTCTCTAGTCCATGTAGGCTCAACTTCTGTCTCCCCGCGTTCATCTTTTCCATTAGGTCATTGCCTGTGGTCTCCAAGATATGGATTAGTCCCGCCAGGGGGCAATTCATCATCCCTGAATAGCTTGGCATGGCACTTGCTCTCTCACCACAGCACTGCACACTTTTAGGACTGCTGTTTTTGCTGCTGTCACTGTCCCCCTCTGTCAAGCCCACATTCTTTCTCTCTCTCTCTCTCTCTCTCTCTCTCTCTCTCTCTCTCTCTCTCATGCACACACTAGCTAACTGGTGAGACATCTAGGCCCTGGATGGATGGAGGCAGCTTCGGAGTGATTCTTCACGTTGACAGCCTGTTATTTATCCCACATCTGTGGCGGCAGAGTGAGAGGACTGGGTCATCTTAACGACCAGCCTGACAGCCTTGCCGGGACATAGGAGATGAAGGGTTAGGGGGTCAGTTATGGAGGTGACGCTGAGGTGAGCCAGAGCCACAGCATTGCTGCCTTGCACTTTGCTCTCTCAGCCACTTCCTCGTTCACCCGCTCTTATCTTCCATTCCCCTTAGTGGGATATGCCATGCATTTTGATGTCTCCCCTGGCTCTCTTTTACTCCGTTTGCCTCACTCTGCAGCAAAATTTTAAGGGGAAATATATAAGGACAGAGATTAATGTTGTTTTCCCCTGCAGTAAACAAGGGAGGAATAACGCTGCAAAAGTTAAAGGAAGAGTAACTGAGGCAAAGAAGAATATAAAAAGAAGGAAAAAGGAAGCCGTAACATTGCTCTTTTACTGAGCTAAAATCATTTCTATTCCCAGTCATCTCTCTCTATTCTGGGTCATTTGTTCAGTTTATTACCCCTTATCTCCATCCCAGTAAGACTCTTACTGCCCTCCCTGTACTCCTGCCTGTGACAATCTGTTTATCTGTTTATAGACTTGGTCTCACATGACTGAGGATCATAGTCACAGTGAGCCCATGGAAATATATATATGTGTGCTAGAACTAGGCTCTGGAACAACACCACTTTGTTTCATCCCACAGTCGTCTTCCCACCAGCAAGCTATCTGCTATCTTGTGTTTATCTACAGTATGTCTCTCTTGATTGGAAGAGACAGGAAAGGCAGTGTTGTTGGAGGCAACGGAAAGAGACCGAATGCAATGAAAACGGTGACATTGTGTTGTGGTCATGGAGAAATCTTGCCCCGCAGATGTGTCTCCTGCAATGCAGCGCACGCATGACGTCCCTGTTGCTGTGAACTTTGCGGTAGTAGAACAGAGTGAGGCTGGAAGGTCAGGGTCATTCAGTCATTTCCCCTATGCAGAGCATTAGCCTGTTGGTTGTAAAGCCTCTGATCCATTAAGGCTTGTTAGACACAGTGAGCAGGAGTCAGAGCCCAGAGTGCCAGTAAACAATTGTGAAGCATCTCATATTTATACACTTAAACTCTGAGGCATTTAATCTTTTAATCTGGTCCATTTGGGAAGGTGAGAACAATGTAATTCAAACTCGACGCCTGGAAGTTTGGGTCTCCTTCTGCCTCCAAGCACGCTGTGGAGTGAGAAAATATGAGCACCAAAACACGTGGTTTTATTGACAAAAGGAGATGATTTTGACATCTGATTGCCAGCAGTGAAGCTAAGCATAACAAAATGAACTGAAGGGAAATTTGCAAGTGAATTTCAAGCCACAGTCTTGATCATGCTCATTTTTAAATATTTATCTTTTTAGCTATGTTGTTGCATGCAAAGTCACCCTATGTAATTATGTCACAAAAAAAGTCCATCATGCTTAACTCAAGTTTGAGAGCTCAGAATAGTTTTGACTTCTATGTTTGCATTTAATTAAACAGTGTGAACCGAAACAAACCAAATACAACTAGAAGGGGGATTCAAATGCTGGGAAGAATTTTCCAGCAGTTCAACCTTTCAGGGTCACTGAAGGTCAAAGGTCATATGACCTATAGAAAGGTCATGTATGACTTTATATTAATGTTTAATAGTAACCATTTGTGTATCTCTTGCCAATTCACTGATAAAGCCATTTTTAATATGACCTTACCCTGTGACCTCTGACCTTTGACTGATTCTTTTCAAAATCAAATCAGTCAATACACACACACACACACACACACACACACACACACACACAGATGGACAGGACCGAAAACAATACTCACGCTTACCGGCATTGCCTTCCGTGCGTGGGTGTAAAAATTAAACAGTAAACTTTCCACTGTTGTTCATATCAAAGAAAACTAATTGTAGGTGTGATTAAAACTTTCTTTATTTATCTATTTTAAAACTCTCTACACCATCTCAATGTGTTGACATCATTTCACACTCCAACATAATAAAGATTTTGTTATGATGTAATCAAGCTGATATTGCACAAGATTTCCAGAGACATCTGGTGCAATGTTGTTTACCTTCTCACAGTAAGCAATCAACAATCTCATTTGGACTGTGTGAAATGCGTGCAAACTGTGAAATGCAAATTACTCTGGGAGCACGATAGAAGACTTTTACTGTGAAATCCTAACTGACAGTGAAAACATGTCACATTCCACACATAATTGATTGATTTCACAGACTATTTTTCTGTAATTATACTCACTCTAGACCATTAGGGAGACACGGGTTACCATACAGTACATCAGGTAATCTAAGGATAATCAGACAGGATAATATTAGTTACACAAAATATAACTGAGATTATCCTGCTGACTCTTGAAATGGCAATAAGGCTTTCTGATCTCATAGGAACTTGTGCAATCCATTGTATCAATGTGTATTAAGTTTGTTTATTAATCCAATGTACATTTAAATACACTGAAAAACAACAACAAACAAACATGGAGAGCCTGAGGAGTGTCCCATGGGTTGTACACAGAGGTGAATAGCCCTGGCTTCATCTGAAAAAAATAATGATAAGGCTTGCCACTTACATTCATTGTAGGAGTTTCCAAATTATTATCTTTGCATTACTGTCACTTATTATCAATAATATAATGATTAATATAATACATTTTTATTTTTAATCTAGTTTTTCTGCCACACCTGACTCTAAACTCAGATGTCATTGGGTTTTGATGGCCCCCACTCTTTGGTTGAATCTTGATCTCCACTCACCTCCATGCAAGGGGTCATGAATATCAAACATGTTTAATATGATCAGGATGGCTCAGATTAGTCTGCAAGTCAGGGTGGATAAGACTAAATCCGTAAAGCCTTCATACTGCCACATAATCTGTGCTGACCATCAGTCCTGACCAATCAACCGTTCAGGGATCTCCCTCCCAATTGTAAGGATGTCCAAAAAGGCTGTAAATCATCCTGATTATTATCCTCTTGTATTATTAATGTTGTGGACCCACGTAGTGTGAACATTACGCTTCTCCACCACAAAAGAATGATGTGACAAAAGCACAAATTTGATGCAGCATTTCCTCCTCATTTGAAAGGGTGAGCTGAAGGGTCCGTTCAGGCAAATAAAACAACTTTGGTTATGGTTAAGATTAAGCAAAAAAAACTTGGATCAGAATTAAGGCTTGGTTTAGGTCACTGTTTTGGTCATGGTTGAATAAGATTAGAGATTGAACCCAGGCTGTCAAGCTTAACAGTCCACTTGGTCAAGTACTTCTCTAATGCAATAAAGCATATGGCTTGGATAGTGTCAAGAGGTGCTCTGTGTAATGGATTGAGTGTGAAAATGCATATTTGCTGTGCTTTAAAGAAACAAGTAATGAAGCAGATTCAAATACCACTGCTCCTATCAATGTGAATTATACAGGACGACTCCCTACTTCTGCTTTGCAGGTGGAAGGGAGGTAAATGTTCGAGTCGGGAGTTAGGGAGAATGTACCTTTATGATCAAATGACTAATAACACTGTGTGGTCACGGAGTGAGAGAAGCATACAGACGCACCGCTGCCTTAAGTGTTCCTGCAGTATTTCTATTCAGTAGCACTGCTCTTGCTGAAAATATGTGAAGGCCCTGTGGCCTATAATAAGCTGAAGGAAACACTGCATATGCTTCCTCCCCTGCATATTTCACTTTCATAGATAACAATAGCACTCTTGTGGCATCATTTGTTTCATAGGTAACAACTTGCAACACTGTTCTAAAATGCAACAATGTTTTAGAACAGTGCTGCACAGAGACTCCCAAATGCAAATGATTATTGATTTCCGAATTAATGCGTCCCTGACATTAATTATTGCAGTACAACGGACTGGCAGCCCGCCAGGAGAAACGCTGACGTTTTACCCTCTGGCATTTTCTCTTACGAGTCCCGCCATCTGATATAGGCACTCCAAGGCAGACCCACAGAAAACCGATGCATTATTTGAAACATTACAGAGGTGGGGTTGCACTAAAGCCAACCACTTGCCTCACCCAGTGGTGGGTTTTAGTGCATTAACCTCCCCAACCTTCACTCTCTTGCTTTCCAATGTGAAACTACAGCCTGTTTCTTTTACACTTATTTCTCACTATATGTATTCTGTATATGTATTCTTTCATTATGCATAAAGCAGCACATTATTTCTAAGACACCTTGCTCATGCCACAACCTCACAGCTGCAACTCAAATCTGTTAGGCATAAATTAAAATTCCAGCAACTGCCCTTTTATTTTCATGTTTAAGGGAAATGTTGTAGGTAACTGTTTTCTTCCCGTTTTGACTCACTTCCTTTAAAAAAATCCTTGTGGACATTCTTCACTGTATAGTTTTGTTACCCAAAGATGTGGCAGCCCTTTTCATTAAGCACTGTGAAATGCTATCTCCTTCTTATATTAGGCCTGTGTGAACACTGAAGAGTGCAGGCTGATCAGTGTCCAAGTGATCCAGATAAGACCTTACAGCCACCAATTACAAATATATTGCTTTTGCCGCAGGCTTGGTTTTGAATGTTGATAGTTATTGCCTGGAAAGAACAAAAAGCTTTCTCCCCACACAAAGTGCACACCATTAATTTCACAGAAGGTAGGGTGTAGCTTCAGGTTAATAAAACTGCCTGTGGTGATATTTATTAGAGTTTCAAAAAGAACGGGCGCCCATGAGCACTGGCTCAGTTTAACAGCCTTTCATCCAAGTTAATTTGCTCATTTGTTGTCTACAAATGGATCTTGTTGGTTGACTTGGTGAGCTTCGTTTTCCAATTACGATGATTATGCACCGTTGAACTCCACTGGCCTAGTTCTTACAAATAAATCTAAACGGGTATTTCCTAATTACAGTGGGATAACTGTGTCAGTGTTCCCTTTTTTGGATAAACCAATAGGAAGAGGCAATAGCTAACAAATACTAGACAGATCAATTCAATTTCAATCCAATAAGCTTTATTGGCAAGAAGGTTCATGAAACGATGTTTACAAAGCATCAACATCACATTTACATACATTCATTCATGACCTTGGATTCTAACATATTCTCTGTTGTCTTTGTCAGGATAAGGCAGCAATAATTAATATATTCTATACAGTTTTATATTGGAAAACTCTGTATAATATAAATAAAGCGTGTGTGGTTCATTAATGAAAAGGATCAGTTGATGAATGGTTGAGAATGAGGTGAAATAGTAAGGTGTGTGTGTGGGTGGTTTGGAGGTGACATGTTTGGTGTCACACATGGTGTGACGGGCTGTAACACACAGAGCTGTAACACACAGAGCTGCCAGCCAACCTCTGCTCTCTCCTAGCACAAAGGGCACTTTGGCTTCATCTGGAAGCTTCAAACAGTTTGTCAAGGAATGTGTAGAAGCTTCAAATTCACTGAAATATGTCTCTCTTATGTTTTGGCATTTCTCACATTTTGTGAGGGAATGCAGTTCTGTCTCTGGTATGTTCATATTACAGTGTTTACAAATTCTCTGTTCTTGAGGTTTTTCAGTGTCTGCCTTTCTCAGTGGGGCACCTGGGGTCACTGTGTAAATGTTAATCTGCACTTTTGTATAGTTTGTTTAGAGCGAAGTAATTCTGAAGTTTGTATTGGGATTTAGTTTTTTCCATCCAGTGTTGCAAATAGTTTTCTTTTTGCTTGTTTATATATTTTTGGGCCAGATGATCTGATTGCTTCCCTGGGAGCTTGATGTGGTCAGCTCAGAAACCAGCTGGCCCAGCTGACTCTTCTTGCTCATTTCATTATATGTGCGGGCTTTGAAATTAATTGAGTTGGTGTCGCCCAGGGGTAGCAGAATGTTCTAGTAATTTTGCAAGTTCATTTATATATAAATTAAACATGTTGGGGTTTACGTTGCGTCCCTAGCTGACTCCAAGACAATGGGGAAATAAATCTGTTCTTTTGTTTCCAATTCTAATTCCGCATCTGTTTTTTTTGTGTGCATTGACTTAATGAAGTCATATGTCTTCCCTCTTGCTCCAGTTTCAAGGAGTTTTAGGAGGAGACCTTCATGTGAGATTGAATCAAATGCTTTTTCAAAATCAATGAAGCAAGAATCGATTTTGTTGTTGTTGCTTCACATTGAGATCAATTAAGGGACTTAAGGTGTAATTGTGGTCAGATGTCCTGTTGTTTGGTAGAAAACCAATTTGGCTTTTGCTGAGGGCTGTGGGTTTTCTGTAAGGAAATCTGTGATTTTTGTGTTGTTGATACTGAAAAATATTTTTCCTCGGTTACAAGTCACACCAATCCCTCTATAATACTTTGGGTCAAATGTATCTCTTCTTTTAAAAATGGGTGTTATGAGTCCTTTGTTACAAATTACAGGGAAATTGCCAACTACCAATATGTGATTGAATAATTTAAGACTGGCTTGCTGAAATTGTGTTTGACCATTAAGGGTGCCATCGGGACCTCAGGCCTTTTCCCTTTGATGTGCTTCAATTATGCTGTCAGTTCCTGTTCAGTGAACAGGAAATCTAGGGGGGTTTGGTTGTCCTTTATAATCTTTTCTAAATTGTTTAGTTTGTAATATATTTGGTCAGCCTCTGTGTTCAGAGATGGTGATGGAAATAATGATTTGAAGTGTCTCCATTTTGGATTGCTATTTCTTCTGAATGTTTTTTTATGAAGAGAGTTCCAGTGATCCCAGAGAGAATTTACAACATTCTTCAGTCTGGCACAACTGTCTTTCAGTGCGGTCACGTCTTTTCTTTCTAATTGTCTTTTTTAAGGGTGCACCAATCGATCGGCCACTGATCAAAGCAGGACGATTTTATGACAGAATGGCTCAGACCGGACCCGGCAGCTCTGTCTGACTATGAAGCCGATTGTATGAGTCGATCTGGCCTCACACTGCAGCTGTGTGGACTAACGAGAACATTAGTATGTTCACTGACAAGCGACCCGATTATTGAGAGCAACTGGGTCATGTTACCTTATGCCAATTACTCAAAATCCATGCTGCAGCAATCCATGATTGTCCACTGTGTGGGAATTCTGCATAGTAGAAAAAAAATATTGTACGTTCTGTAACCTTCTGTATCGGTATTGGCAGGTCAGGCTTTTTTAAAAATCGGCAATCGGAATTAGCCAAGAAAAATGCAACCGCTGTATCCCTTGTCGTTTTGTAATGTTGAAGAGCCTCACAGTATTGGTTTCTCAAACAATCATGGTGTGGGTTTCGGTGTTTCAGGTGTTTCGGTGTTTCAGATCAATAAATGATTCTGACAGCTGTTGTGAGTGGGCAAGGTAGCAAATAGCAAGAGAGAGTCTCCAGGGGAAGTGCTGCTGCCCCTGTGACCTTTCCATTGACTGAAGGGGCTGGAGAGATTGGGGAACACATTCATCAAAACCCCTCACCCTGACCTGTCAACTGGTTCACCAGTGCCATATACTGCCCATTTCTACTCATTTATCCTGCTGCACATGCACATGGAGGCCTGCGCACACAGAGACACACATGGCCAGTCAGGCAGGAGCGAAGACGCACAGAGAGAGCGGAAGACCACGCACCAGTGCTGATATGGATTAGAATTATTACTTACTGCAAAACGACCACACACATGACAATGAGATTAATGAGGCTCCGCTGAGAAACCTCTTCTGTGATGCAGTTTTTTTTTGTAATAATCGGGATGGGAATTGCTCAGTTACTCAGTACCCTCAATAATCTTTAATATTCTGCGATTATGTGATCTGATGTGCTTCACGCACCATATATTAAATAACAGTATGTGTGTACTTCCAGCTTGTCTGAAGACAAGAGAAGCTTCAGCTGCCTTAAGGATATTCGTTTGCATGTCTGAAGGCATGTATGTGTTTTCAATTCAAGTTGCAGGCGGGTTAGATATGTTTGTGTTTGCACGTGTGTGCATGTGTGTGTGTGTTTTGGTGCTGTATGTAACTTTTGGCAGTAGATGACCTACTGATTACGTCCCTTCTGATGTAATGCTCTCTAAAGAGGTGCCCTCTTGCTGCTTGAGAAAAGGAGGGGAGTGGAGAGAATAAAGGTCAAATGAGAGCTCACAGAACAATGAGATTTTCATCTTAACTTGAAAACCCAACCCTGATATCACGTATATTGTAGCGGGGTCTGGCTCAGGCAGAGAGAAATACAGAAAGTGGGCGAATGAAAGTGAGACGAAAAGCCAAAAACATAGAAAGGAAAAATATCTTAAGACTGATCGGGAAGATATAGAAAGAGGGGAAGAGGGGTTGATCTGGATGAAGTAAGATGGAGAGACAGGAGGACATGTAGAGGGGGTAGGATCAAGAACATGACCACCTTTTCCGACACCTCACCCACAATATGGTGTCATTTTGATTTCCCAGCACAGGAAAAGCCCCTTCTCCTCTCCTCTTGATGTCACAACACATTTCATGCTCGCCTGTTCCGATCCAAGCCTGTATCCTGACCTGCAAGAACATAGAAGCGACGCTTCCTCTGCACTCTACCTTTAATGCATTGTCTTTAGCGCTTACGTGTCAAGTTACACTGAGAAATCTTGCAGTTTATCCATATTTTTTCCTGTATGACTTTGCTTCTTCTTTTTTTTTTTTTTTTTTGTAAACAGTAGCACGCACCGTGCAGCGTGCCTGTGCTGGCTGATCTGTAGGGCAGACCACTGCATTAGTTTACTCTCTCTATTTATCTGCTTCCATAATCCCAGATAATCCCTCTTTTGCACATGGGATCCAATTTCCACCCTCTGTGGAGGTGTGAGGCTCAAAGGGCCCAGGCATCTCTTTCACTGCAGGGTTAGGATATGTACTGTGTATGTCAGCGAGAGAGCGAGCGAGAGAGGGAGAGAGAGAGAGAGAGAGAGAGAGAGAGAGAGAGAGAGAGCAAGCAATGTGTTGTTGAGATCTAGTCTGTCAGAGGCCTGTTCAGTCCTGATCTAAAGTTCTCAAATCAGCTGTCACTGAAGAAAGATCAGTTGGCCTCCTACTTGCCTCTTCATGAAGAAAGAGCAGAATATTTCCACCGGCTTTGTAATGTCCACAATAATGCTGAAAGTAGAGAGTTGCATCAGTGGGTGACAGGCTTAATTGTCTGGCATTAAATTGAAAGTAGAACATTTTCATTTATATGCAGAAAGTTCCATACTATAGGTTTAAGTAATATAGGACTTTGATCAACTTCTATCAGCGACTAAGGAAGTTCAGTGACATGTTAAAATTCCCGTTGAGACGGAGCTTGTGTTCCAAAACAGAGTGCGGGCAGGAAAGTGAGTTTTGACTGCCAGAAATCATTGAGTTACTGCCACTGATCAAACAAACAACTCTATCAGTCTCATTCAGATAGACCATGGCAGGCATGTAACATAAAGCCCAAGGAATAGAATAGCAATAGAATCATGCTGTTGTTTCCTAATTATGTAGCTTTGGAGCTGAAATTGTGTGAACCTGACATTTGTTTGCAGTAGATCTATGTAATAAATAAATAAATAAATAAATAAATAAGCAAATGCATTAAGTGTGCTATGCTAGAGGGAGTTCTGCTACCTAATTCCAGCCCATATTGTGCTTTGTTTGTACACTGTGTGTTTATATGCATGTTTTTGCAAGTCAGCATGTGTTAATGCATCAGTGCTCCACTTCTTTGTAATTTCCATATGCATGACAAAGATTAAAAAACAAGAGGCGTGGCACTTTCACTTTGTAGAGGCTGTGTGTAACATTATGCCTGTGGGTAGCCTCTGCAACAATGTAGATCCTCTTCAAAATATTTGTTTGGCTTTCATTGCGCTCTGGTCATTTTGTGCTGTAGGATAGGACAATCTTTCCTTCACAGCAGGGAACACATTTAAGTTGTCAAAAGTACGAACTTTCAATCAAAACCAGAACTGAGCATGTAAACCGGGTTTAGTGGTCATTTTTCTGCATGACTGAGTGTCATTTTAACAGCTGTCGGTGTGTGAAGAAGCCACCAGCAGAGATGATTAGCTCCTATTCATTTGCCGTCACTTTGATTATGTTATTTGTCAGTCACACAGACTTGAAAATATGCAACACCAGGGAATCTTGCTTCACACTGTTTGTCATCTCCTGTCTCTGATGACATGAATTGTAGAGATCCACGTGAGGTGATGCATTAATAAAACCGAGAAGCTGGCAAGAGGAATGATTGTGACATGAACTGAATGATTGGTAAATTAGTCTGCGCGAATTACACTTAGCTTTAATGGTATGCAAAACTTTATAAAGCGCTGTATATGGAATATTACACGGTAAAACCCCCACAACTAGCAAGAGAAATATCAGTAGCAATAGCCGATTGATATTTGCTATTAATGTTTGCTTTCCACTAAGAAATTAATTTTGCTGTTTGTCATGGAGCCTACGTTCTCCATTTCCAATGTGTGAGGTCTTGTAGTCAGTTTTATGTTTGCAGAGAGAAAGGTGCACATTCCTCTTGCTGATCTGATCAACATGTATAAAAAAAATAAAACATAAACTTGAAATGTTTGAGAAATGTTTTCTCGTATTTAGTCTTTCTGCTCACACAGGTTTTCTGTAGGGGACTTTAATTCCCGAACCTGTCCGAAACCTTTAAGGAGGAGTGCACTGCCTGTCAAAATGTCTGGGGGTAATCTGCTGTAATGTAGTTATTTCCAAGAAAGGGAATATGTTTACTTATGTGTCAGGAGCAATATTACTAACAGTATGTATTTTTGCGAGAAATCGAATCCTGGTAGAAGGTAAGTCTCCAGCTCCAAATGAGGGATGACTTAAGTCACCTTTGTCAAAGTGGCGCTAATTCCCCAGGCCGTCCCTGATTGGCCACAGGCAGCATGTGACAGGGTAGAAAAGGTTTGGGGGACAACAAACTGGGACTTGTTTCTCCCTCCCTTTATGAAAGTGGAGACTAGACTGGAGACTCTTATGTCATATGAAGTTTTTCTGTGTACGAAATTCTCTGCAGAGCACCTTGACTCACTGAATTAATGAGACTGTTACTATTCTTCCTTTTTGTGTCCGGTTTTGATCAGTCCTTTTTTATCTGCAAAGCCAACACCTGCATACTGGTCCATCCTTCCCACTCACACTATCAGCCATTCCCCATTGCAACACTATGCCACACACTGTTGTGCCATGTATAAATAGTGTGTAGGCCTGGTGTGAGGAACTCGTCAAAAAACTGTGACAGTGGAGCTGTCCGCTGAGATTTGCTCCCCCAGGAAGGATGATGGTTTGATTGGGGTTACACGCACACACAACATACACAGCGTGCTCCATGCAAAATGTTTGTAATGCTTTCCTCTAAAGCAATACTTACAATTGATTTTCAATATTAAAAGTTCCCAGCACAGTTTATAAATGTACATTCTGTTTTCTGTGTTTTTGTTGCTGTTGATGTCTAATAGAGGGGAGGAAACACGATGTCATGGCTCCTTTACAGAATCTTTCTTCTTTTCAAACTTGTGCATGTAAGAGAACGCACTGCTGCATTAGCAACATTATCACCTACTGCTTCTACTTCAAAAGCATGCCATCCCCAGCTCCAGAGAAGACCCAAATATGACTTGTATTAATGTTACGGAATCAAAGGGATAAATGATTTCACACTCATTGTGATGAACCCTACTCATACCCAGTTTAGTGTTAAGAGAATTCAGAATCAAGGCGTGCTACAGCATAAGGAAAAACGTTCAGAATGAGAGGAGGGGATGTGTAAGGCATACTGAGTGTCAGGTGAGTGGGCTGATAAGCGCAAAAGAGAAACAGGTAGTAATTAAAACTGTGAGTGTGGTTAGCCCGAGGGCTCCGGTCTGACCAGCTTAATGAAATATGTTAATTTTATTAAGGAGAATAGAGTATGGCACTACATTTCACCTTCACTCATATCCTAAGGTCATTCATTACCACTCCACATTTCTCATTTATCATGCGCTGCAGACACTGTCAGAAGTGAGGTATAGAAACATCTGCAGTCCTTACCACAGGCAAAGTAAGGCAAAGGTCACACCGAAAGGGAAGCAAGTCAATTGCATAATTATTTAGTATGTTGGGCCAATTACTGGGAAGCACTTTTTAACAATCTGTAAAAGGTCCTGGCAGAGAAACATTAAAGGTAGCGGGGGAAAAAAAGGAAAAATCCTGTTACATTTTAATGTAGCTGGATTCCTGCCATAGGGGGTTTGTGTAGAAAAAAAATGAATTAAACATTTTATTGACAAGACACCTTGCATACATATAGAAATGTCTCTTTAATCCCTCTTTGCTCTCATATCCAGGGTTCAGAACACAACCATCTGCTGGTAAAAGTGTAAATGAAAAAATTGTCTCCTAGCTCTAACCTGGCAATGACAGGCAGTTCAGACTCAAACTCACATGCTCACATTGTATGTGTGTCAGGAACATATGCAAAATTTGCAAATTAGGCTCACAGCCATGGTGGGCTCTCCCTCCATTCCTCGCTTCCATTCTCTCACATTCAATTAACCGATATGTGAGTTTATCACGTCTCCACATTGATTCTATCAGGCCAAAGCATCTTTCGCTGTAAAGTACCGGAGTACCAGAGTGTGAAGTAAAATAAGAATTTACACTAATGAACTAATTCACGCATGGAACCTTTTCACAGAGAAGAAACCCCGTCGATTCAATTTAATTACAGCACACACTCCACCATAATTGAGCTTCTTACGATATATGAGAGGCTCCCACTAGCCACACATGCCTTCTGGATAAGTGGTAAGTGGGTGTGTGAAGGTGTGCTGCTGTGTGATTGTACGTTTATCTGTATGCACTTGTGTATCTGCGTGTATACTAGTGGATACTTTTATATGTGCACTACCCCTTCAGTATGATTAGGGCTGAAGTGACAGAGGCACTGTGGATTCAATGGCCAGAGCACTCTGAGAATGCGATGACCTTCGCGATGCTATAATTCCCATATCAGCGCGCAGCCACGCCACCCCACTGTGGGACTATAATCAACCTCTAAGAGCTTTAAACAGCTCTGGAGAATTAGGTGCAATAGGTCCTGTGTGTTTAATATCCCAGCCGCTCCTATCGCTCACCTCCCGCTGCATCACGCCGGCGTTGCACAAGCTGCCAAATAGCTCAGGGGATGCAAGGGACAGCCGTGCGCATGCTGCTTGCAAGTGTGTTTATGTGTGTGCACGTGTGAGCTCGCATGTCTGTGACTCTCCTATGCTTAGCCGTGCGTTTCAGCAGCATCATATCGTAAGGTAGTTTAGCATTGCGACGCATGTTACAGGGACGAAGGGGAGATAAATAGGCTTGATGGCAGCATTGGATGGGTCTTTGACAGCTTGTAAATTGGTTTTGCCTTTGCTGAAAGAATCCCGCAGTCATGTGTGTGTGTGTGTGTGTGTGTGTGTGTGTGTGTGTGTGTGAGAGAGAGAGAGAGAGAGAGAGAGAGGCAAGTATTAAAATAGGTGTCTTACTTATCAGTTAATATAAATTGTGTGAACCCATCATGATGTGAATGGCCAGAGGTATCGAGTTCACACTGGTGGTTGACAATCACACAGAGGCACACAGAGCTGAAGTGGATTCCCATTAAATTGGAGATATAAATCCATTTATGAAAGTCAAAATCTCCCCGGCTGACCATCAATTGTGCCATAAATATAAATATTTTGAAGCCTTTTGTTCTGATTTGTATTCCTTCAGTACAGAGGAGGTAAAATGGACCTGTAGTATGAACAGTGGTGTTACACGAATGGAAATCAGTAAACCCACCTATTCTACACTCTATTATACTCTATACTCTATACTCTATACTCTACAAGTATGTGTATGTTCTATAGATTGTATAAAGGAAGTGGACGTAGCTGTCATGATGTCATCCACTGGATTCTGATCTGCTCTCTCTGAAGCCACGAGTTTCCCCTTATGGTTGTCGCCATCTTGGAGCCAGGAAACATGCTGAAAATTGGTTATGATCCGATTTAGCCACATACAGTTTTATTTCAACTTAACTCACTGAAGTTCAACCATCTAGGATACAGTTAGTTTTTCAAGTTTTTCAAGGCCACCGAAGTTTAACATTCCGCAGAAAAATCTCAAAATGTGTAGCTATCTAACACTGGCACGTCGACTGAGTGACTAATCAACAACAGCGGCAAACTGGATTAAATGAACAGCTTACAGTTGTTTCATTCGTCTCTCATCTGTTGCACTGAAGTCATTAAGCCATGTGCACTGCCATTTTTTATGTATGGGAAATGACAATTAACTGCCTAATTTGCCATCTGTTGAATAATCTTTTACTTAATTCATCATATTACACTATTTCTCTGATGATGTGATGTTGCAGCTGAGGCATATGCCCTGTTGCAGCAAAAATATTTCTGTCTTCCTACAGAAAAGTCACTTTAAGCCCCAATAATTTTTTTTTTAACCAGTGTTTGCTACGCTGCAGGGCGACGCGGCACCCTACAAACATTTCACTTTTCTCATTCTCAGACGTTATAATTACACCTCCCGTTTCCCCTCAATGGGTGAGAGAAAGATTAGGAGAAGACATATTTGGCTATCTGTGCCTCTCCCCAGGCGGTTAAATATACCCTGCAGGCAGAAGGTACGACCCGGCCCCTGACTGGTATCTCAAATCGATGAACCAACATGACAAAATCTCTATTGACAACCTGTGTCCTCTAAACTGATCACTTACCCATCAGTGTATCCAGGCCAGTCTGCATGTGCCAATGCAGGGGGCTTCATTTGCCCAAACAAACCCAATCGCATTGCGTTTTTTTCCATCCCTCTGTCCTCTCCCGCTAGTTCTGCCAAAGAGCATAAATTGACCACAGCACCATGTGAAGGACACTGTATTGTGTTCCCTGCGCCCTCCATTACAAAAAGGGTCGACACTGATGTTAATGAAAAGTGCAAATTCTGACAAGTGTCTGACAAGCTTATCAGAGACGCTTCTCTATGCTTTCTAATTAGACGGGTGATTATAATGTAATGATCTGAAAAAACTTTGAGGACAAAGCTCACAAATGGCAACCCAATAAGCTGTCCATTTAACAGAAGAATCAATTTGTTGACCTTTGGGTTTCATTAGTCCTCTCTGCTTTTACAAGATCATGATAGACCATATGACTTTCTCCTGTCATTGGGACCACATACATCTGAGGAACCGAGAAAGATGAACCATGAGCTCAGTGGGGTTACAGAGCAGAATGGCTTGTGTGTAAAGGTGCATGTGTCTGTGCAAGACGTGTGTGTGTGCGCATCTCTAGGCTTCATTTGTAAAACATCTGCATTTGCCCTGTGGGGGGTCTAAAGTTACCCCGCTGAAAGTGTGAAGGATCATAAGAGAAGCTGCTGCAACTCTTCCACCCCGGAGAGCTGAGGAACATCAGAGGAGATGCTCTTCTGATCAACTACATCAATAGCTGCTTCATTTACTAACAGCAACTTACAGAGAATTTTATATTGTGGCGTCTATCAGCATTGATCACACATTCAAAGGTTAGAGAACAAGTACAGCAGAGAAGAACACTGCTGGGGGAAAGTGTGGGGAGGAGAAGAAGGAAGGACAGATTTGGCATAGAGAACATATAAAAGGCCTCAGAAGTCCCACACAACATGGAGCGCAACTATTGGCCAAATAAGGATTTCTACGTCAAACCTGTTTTCTCTGTGGGGAAAATCCATAGAGGCGAATCATTCCTGTCATGATCTGTGATTTAAGATGTTGTTTAAAACTTGGACATCTTTATCTATACATTTCTCTCTTAAATGGGACTTGATTCACTGCATTCTGCTGCTGCATTATACGAAGTAATTACTTTGCTAAGAAAAATCTAACGTGGCAGCACACATTACATCACAGCAGCATTACCTTTGACTGGCGTTGCTTTGCCTGCTAAGTTTTAGATTACAATCATTCTAGTTTACAACTCAGGCATAAAAATACCAGATTTACAAGCATGTACACATGTACAAGATGGTAAAAGTGTAAAGAAACATAAAGAAACAGGTGGATTTATTTGTGCAAATGCCAATGCATGTGATGTCATAATTGTGTGACGGGTCGTCACAGGTGGCTAACCAATTAGCCGTTAGCAATTTGATCACTATCAGATTATAAAAAGGTGAACAAAAATCTTTGTACAAACAAACATCCAAATGTTATAAATAAATTATTTTGAAGCCTTTGGGAAAGCTGCACTCGTTTCTCAGTTCCCCTTTGCTGCACGCACCAGTCATCTAGCAGATAAAGACCTGTGTGACAGTAAATTCATTTTTTTAAATTTCTTTTTGCATTCTGTCTGCATGTTCTCACATTGCCCTTGCCTTTTATCATGTGGTATATTTTTTCATTATTTTAATTTTTCATTTCATATTTTTCTCCCCTCAGTGGAACTCTTTGAAGGCAACCCCCACAGGCTCCTATTAGTGCACTCTGTGTGAGAGGAGAGGAGAGAAGAGGGGAGAAGGCAAGGTCTGATGAAACTCACTCCTCTGTTGGCCATGGAGGGAGCGATGGAGAGGGGAGGAGGAGAGGAGCGCAGGTAGACTGAGGGAGGAGAAGAAAGAGGGTTAGGGGAGGAGGGGTGAGGTGGAGGTGGCGATGCAGATTTTTGGTCTTGTGCGCTTGAGGTGTCGATTGCCCCACTGTCATCGAATTGTGGTTGGCTGTTATTTTAGGAGAAGGATTTAGATCCTTGATTGAAAAAGGTTAATTGATTATTGATTGCTTTACACACTCAGGTTGGGCTGGGTTTATATATACGTTTTAATAAGAAAGGCTCCAGGCTGAAATGGCAACTTGTCAACTCTTATTCCCCCTGCTGAAACTAAAGAAAAACAGTGTGGAGCTTCTGTTTTTCTGAGGTAAGGAAGCTAAAACATTTTGCTTGAGGTTTGGGTACAGCTTTGGTTAAGAAACACAACAGGTAAATAGGACAACTTGTTCTCACCACAACACCCTGACCTCCTGCTGCAGTACCTGTTTATGATCAAAATTTCTAATCATCATAAAATCCTTCCCTGCTTTATGTGAACAGAGCAAGTTAATCAGCCTTTTAAGACATTCTCATTTCCTCATTTCATCATTTCATGAATATTTTGAAGGGCAGGCATTACAGGGAAACTAAATGTGAAGAGTTTAAAAAAAAAAGTAAAAGAAAAAGTGAAATCAAAAAATTGCATTTCATGATTATTTTATTTGGTTTTTGGAATGCATCCAAAACGAAGAGGGAGAGACACTGAATGAAAAAATGAGCGAGTCTCTGTGTTCTCTTTAGAAAGATTCCACCAGGGACCAGAAGTTAGAAGTTAGTACTGTGTGTGTGTGTGTGTGTGTG
Organism: Holocentrus rufus; assembly: GCA_900302615.1. NCBI lineage: Eukaryota > Metazoa > Chordata > Actinopteri > Holocentriformes > Holocentridae > Holocentrus > Holocentrus rufus. Next base: position 57,947 of record OMLF01051026.1, read on the forward strand.
TGTGTGTGTGTGTGTGTGTGTGGATTATTCTTGCCTTAAGTCTTGTGAGAATCTATGTCCCCCATTGCTAGATGAAATTACACTTCTGCCAGCTGGTAGCTGGTAGTCATCATGTTTACTGCATTAACTTTCTCAGACAAAAGTTCAAAATATTTCTCATTGTTGCCCCCAAGCATCAATTTATTTTGAGTTAGCTCACGTTTCCTCACAGCTACGAGTTACTGCTGCCAAAGCTTTACTATTTTACTTTAAATGTCTGAACACTTGAATACTGTAGAGCAATGTTCATTCTGACAACCAAGTTTGATTTGAAGTGATTTGGAAGTTTAATAAAACATTCGCCTGTATGTTCTTGAGCTAAATAATAACAAATAAGTCTTTCTCATTCACGCAGTGATATTATGAAAATTCAGCAGTCAGTGATGTAACTGATTGATTACGATTATGATTGAATAAATTATAATCTGTTGCCCGTTATTACGGTTACTTGATAAATGGCATTCTTGGTAGAACTGTTATATAAAAGTAATATCACACTCGAGGTCATGCTGTAATACGGTGTTACAGCACAGCTGTGACTCGGCTGTATAGGCACAAAGCCGCAGTATAATAGCACTCCCTCTGGTATGATGATTGCTTAACTATTTCTGCACTCATCTGCAATTGCTTGTAGTTTTTAGGGTCCACGGTCCACATTCTGCACATTCTGCAGTGTGCAGCAAAATGTTTTGTGCAAAGTTTCACGTTGACTGTTGTGTGCGGTTCAGAGGAAAACACAGACTTCAGAGTTGTGTTAAACTCACAGCCTGGCATGGTGAGGAGGAGTCCGCTCAGCTCGGGGACATGACCTCCTTAGAAAATCAGCCATGACTAGACGTGTGCAGGTCTGCGTCTAAGGCCTGCTTATCAGAGCATATACCTCTCAATTTATCCTCATTCTGTCTTTCTCTCTCTCAACAATTCCCTTCTCTCTCTCTCTCTCTCTCTTTCCACACATCCCCACCCCACCTCTCATCCTCACCTTACTCCGCTCTCTCTTTTTAATTTAAAACCCCTTTACCTCTATAATACCTGGGCTCTGGTTGCCAGTGCTCACATCATGGAGAAATCTACACTTTGGTAAATTAACTATAATACTGCAATTCCGATGGTTTGCTCCCAGCTACAATAGTAATTATTTCTTGGACTAACCTGAAACTGGGCAGGAGTGTCTACCCTATCAGTTTTAGAGAAAGAGGGGCAAAGTGGAAAAGGCCAAAAGAGTAAATTAGAATAAAAATAATCACTGTTTCATGGACACAGAAGGAGATGAATTAGTAATAAAGTTATGAGCCGTCTGAGGGAAGCAGAACCCCCTGCCGTTCCTCTTAATTATAATAATACCATTATAAATCTCACCAAAAAGGACACCAATAGAAAATTTATGAGACGGAACTTGTCTTATCCAAGCAAGGATTTTGGCCTGGCTTACACACCTGAAATTCTGAATAGCCTGTGAGAGTCCCACTCAAGAGAAAAGGCTTTCTGCACTTTGGTTGCACTTACCTTCTCTTGTTCTCATGTCAGTTGGATAAAAGCTTGACGCCAGGCCAAGTCATGTCAGGGTTTTCAGATTTAGTTTCAGATGTCATACTGCAAGTTGAGGTAGAGAACTGCTGACTTTGGCGAGGCCTTGAGTCCTTTATTGATACTTTACAAAGAAACCTGCTCACCACCCACCTAACCCCCGACCACAGACTGCTGAGAGAGGACATTTATAAAGAAGAGTTGACATGACATTGTTAGAACGCCAACTGAACAATGGAACTGGAGTAAACTTGTGGAGGAGGGAGATTTTTTTTTTATCTGTGACAAAAATGTGTTTGAATTCAAGTCACTCAGTCCTTGAGTCAGAAGATCCTGCCACTCTTCATACTCAGTGATTGTTGCTCACCTGGTGTTAGACCGGCTACTGCTCTTTAACAGCATAGGATACATGCAGTCCTTTTTTATTACTATAAATAGTAGTAGTAGTAGTAGTAGTAGCAGTATTGTAACTTGCAGGTAAATATTTTAATTCCAATTTGAGTATTTTTTTGCTTATTAGTTTTGGAATTTAAGTTTGCCCTCATAATGGTTGCTCGCTAGTGTTTGTATCATATCGTGTCTTTGCACTTGCACTTGCTAATCTGTGTGACAAATGAGATTTTCCTTGCAAATATTTTAGCTACCACTCAATTGAGAAAGCAGGACTGCCCTTCGGGAGTTTGGGCAGCTATAAGGAAACATTTTGAAAACATGCTGCTGTGATCCTGAAAGACAGCTAACCCACCGGAGCCCGGTTGTAAAGTAGAATGAATCTCTTCCTGACAGGACACTGGGTTAATGATGCAGTTCTGCTGATTATTCCAGGACTGGAGTAACTTCCACAACAACAGCAGCGGATGTTGCACACCCAGTTAGTCGCCGTGGGACTTTACAGCATCCTTACTGTGTGTTTGTTCACCTATAATATAATAAAGTACTTCCACGCTACAAGTACAGTGAAGCAGTCTTCCTCCTGTCTTGGTTTTGGTCAATCCTTTGTGCTGAAACTCAGACAAATAGAGCCTAAACACATACAGTAGAAAGCAACAGATAGAATAAACTAAATTTCATAACAGTGGTCTAATTTTTCTACAGCCATTTTAATATGCTATTGGAATTCATTTGAGAATGATACATTGAGGAAATACAATTTAACAAAGATTATAATTGGCACAAAAAAAGATAAAATAAAAAATGCCTCTCATCTAATGCAAAAGAGACATACAATAGATAGAATTCAGAGTTGAAGGGACAAATTAACATTTTAGTCAGTTTATTTTTTTCTTGGCATAGCTGATGAAGCTCAAAAACAAGGCTATGCAGAGAAAATGTGCAACCGTCCAACATCAAACAGACAAGCTGATACTCTCAGCAAATTGTGATAGTGTTGATGTCTACAATATTTATCTGTGTGTATGAGTGTGTGTGTGTGTGTGTGTGTGTGTGGGCGCACAACACAACATGAATAAGCCCCATCTTCCCTAAGTCCCAAAGAGCCACGGAGACAAATATTTCAATATAAAGAAAGTGTTTATTTACAAAAAATTAAATAGTGCAAAGGGATCTTGATTTAACTTCAGAGTGAAAAAAGGTCAACATAAGAAAACAAATCTAACCCAGTATGAGCAAAAAAGCCAAATGACAACAACTTCCCTCACTAACACAAAGTTCACCAAATCTGTCAGTCCACCCCTGCTGACTCCAAAGGAAGGGAACAAAATCAGGCTTCAGCAGCGTCGGGGTAAGAAGTGTGGGCGGCTGGGAGAGGAGGGAGATCACCTGTCAGCTCCCGGAGCTGGAAGCTGATCGACCAATCATCTCCTTGTCCCCACACACACCTATTTATATAAACGCACACACAGACACACACCTGACTCATGCAGTTTGAGAGAATATAACTATAAGTCACGCTATAAGTTACATCACAATTAGTGTTTCTCAGAAGTAGTTACATAACCAAGACCACAACAAAAAGAGAGGGAGAGAGAGAGAGAGAGAGATAGAGAGAGAGAGAGAAAACATGACAGAGACCATCATGAGATGAGGCCGATTAGCCCCCTGGTTCTGACCTCTGACAAGTCTACAACTCACTTAAAATAGCCCCCGTGCTGTTTGCCACATTACTGCCTCAACAGCCTCCCACTGTGGATCACAGCCAGAGGGGGAGAGAGAGAGAGAGAGAGAGAGAGAGAGAGGGAGACCCTCATTCAGTTTGCAGGCAAGATGCCAGGCGTTAGAACTGTGTACATGCGATTTTATGTTTGTGTATGTGCGTGTGTGTGTCTGTGTGCGCGCGCATGCAGCAAGGGGTTGTTAGGAGGCCGTCTGTGTTATGAAACCGTGAAGGCGACGGGCATAAAAAGCATAAAATGGAAATGGAACACAAGTATAATGCCCGTATCAGAGCACAGAAAGAAAAGAGAGGTGTTGGAAGGTGTAGAAGAACAGAGTGAGAGGAGACAGGAGGGCAAAAGGGACAGATGATAGAGAGAGAGAGGGAGAGGGAAAAAGAGGGAGAGAGAGAGAGAGGGAGAGAGAGAGAGAGAGAGAGAGAGAGGAATTACAGAGCAGAGCAGCCCTTGTTCTGCCTGATATCCTGCTCTGTGACACCTTCTCCCTCAGGGTATTGTGACATCCAGAGGACACGTCTAAGAAAGTCTTATCAGCCTTCACGCACACACACACACACACACACACACACATACACCCACCCACACCCACACATCCATGCACACACATATACAGGACAATCACCAGTGAAGTCTCCCCACTGAAGCTCATGGAGAGAGTGCACTGCGTCGGGGTGTGAGGAGACAACAGCTCTGGGTGATTTACTTGACATCTTACCCATTCAGTCCTGCTCCATTACCGTTACGCTATTTGGCACAAGCTCATAGTATGTCGTCGGTGCAACAATCAAGGGGGAAAGAAAGAAAGAAAAAAAAAAAGAAAAGATAGTGACTCTGATGTGCTGATTGTGACAGACAGGCTCTGTAGGCTCGATGCAGACATGCGCACATGCACTGCATCATTAAGGGGCCTATCTGCAGACCTCCAGTAAGCCATGCAGTGTTCATGGTTCATTTAAAGAGGGCCTATTTTTGTCCTGCACATAATGCTGAAGGCCTTTCTGCGATCATGTATGTGGGGACCCGTCACACGTGTGGCCATCATGTGCTGTGTGCATATGGCATGTAGAGTTATGACACTATGGGAGCTATAAGTGGCTGAAGCCGGAGTATAGATAAACTCAGTCGCAGCCAGCTTGGCATGTATGTCGGTAAGAGGCAAAGACAGGGTGGTGAAGAACAAGG
>OMLF01051028.1:7553-17712 GCA_900302615.1 Holocentrus rufus
GGTGGGTGAATCAGGAAATGCTGGTGTACAGAAACTAGACACCAACCAGCTGTAGAGACCAACTAACCAGAAAAAAATGACTGGACCAGAGTTAAATCATTTGATCAAGACGAACAAGATGAGGAACCTTCTCATACTGATCCTCTCACTGATAACAGGTAAAGAGATTATTACAACATACTATTATAATGTATCATTGTGATCACTGTTATGAACTGTGATGAAATGAAATCATGTAAAACAATAGGTAGGTTTAAACACATCTTTAAAACGGAAATATTAAACAGATACAGAATGGAACAACTAGGGGGAATTTAGCACCATCATGGGTACTGTGTATCCAGTGATGTTCTTCTTGTGTCTGATTTTGTTGTTACATTTTGGTGCCAACTTCATTATTTGACCTGAACAGTGCTCCAGTGTGAATCTATGTGATACATTTTAAGAAGGAATAAGGGGTAGGACTAGATAAGTTTTTTTTACTTCTTTCTACACCCTTTTTCGAACAGAATCTGTTGTTGTTGTTTTGTTTTTTTTTTTGTTGAAAGGATTAACGGTAGAAGAAAAAAAAATGTTGGAATAGCTATTTGTATTTGCTTACTATTATATTTTATTTTGTTATACGTATACATGCATGCATTCATGTATATGTATGTTTGAGTGTTTTGTTTTGTTTTGTTTTGTTTTTTCTATATTTTTTCTTTTCATTCAAGTTTTTTTCATTCATTCAAGTTCGAAATAAACCAGACTACACATTGACTACACTGTTTTATCTCTTTGAAAGAATGTATCAGTTTCAACACATCCAGATGTCTGGTTTGAGGCAATATCCACTTCAACGTGTTGGTTTAACATAACATGCAGAACATGTGGCTCACACAGTCAGTAGCAATCACAGTAAAGCACTGTACAACATTATAACACACTAACTCAAACCAACAAAGAGGAAATGTTTTTATATGTCCAATTACCGCCTCTTTATCTCCAACTTATAAAACACAACTGTGACTAAACCTTATTTTGCTGTGAAGCAAAATGAGGAAGTGAGCTCAGAATTCTCTCCCAATGTAAACTGAAACTCATGTCTTTTCTCTCTGTCTGACTGACAGGCTATGTGGCCTCCTCTGAAGTGGAGGGATGCAAAGGAGGACCTGTCATTTTCAACTGCAAATGTCCAGAACAAGTTGAACAAAATAAAATCACAGAAATACAATTATGCAGAGCCAAGAGTGAGAAGGGTGACTGTACTGTAACCATAACAAGGACTCAGAAGAAGGACATGTGGGAAGTAAATACTAAATATGCTGTTCTCTATGATACAAAAGAAAAAAACCTTACAGTGATCATCAGACATCTTGGAGAAGCTGATGAAGGCTTCTACAGGTGTGGATTTAATCAGCAACAGAACTCACACAGTCACACCGTGGAACTGGATGTGGAAGATGGTAAGAGGCATTCACTTTTTAATCCAAGTCCATTCATGATTCACCAACACTGAGCTGGGCCAGTGACAAAGTAGAGATATAATTTTATTCATGATTTTGGTTACACTTTGCTACACTTTGCTTTGTAATGGGCTTATTCCAGTGAATGAATTAAGTTAATGAATTAGTTTTAACTTATGGAGAAGTGTTGTAAATAAACAATATTAGCTGCATTAGTATTTCATAGAAAATAAAAACATAAGTTATAACAACACAATGTAAGTAATAGATAATTTAAGTAATCAAAAATAATACTTAGACCCTTCATATGTAGCAATACATCAATTTTGATTGATTTTAGTCACATGCATTCTAGTCACATCAGAGTCACATCAGTAATAATAATGATGATGATGATGATGATGATGATGATATCTTTCCAAACAGAGTTACAAAGTGTTGTACATAGACATGACAGAGTAAAATACTGGAGGACATGAAAAAAAGGACAAGAATGCCAATTGACAGGATACGTTTACAGGGCCAGTTAAAAATATAAATATATAAAACAAAATAGGTCTATATCACAATATAGCTTGTTTATTTCAAATATGTCTATAAACAAACAGGTATCACACAACAAAGTATGTTGCCATTTTTCAGTATTTATTCCCAGGAGGCTTTATAAATAATATTCCACATACAGAACAGTTGACCTCTTGTGAAACACATCACAAGACTTTCATAAGTCAGTCTGCGATAAAGCATACATCATATAGAGATTTTTATTATGTCTTAACACTACTACAGTGTACTTAATTAAAGTGCTTCTTTTTAAATTTAATTTGCAGGTGAGGACTGCCAAAAATGTTTCACTCAAACTGCATATCAAAGCGCGAGAACCACCATCACATGTAACAATCGAGGGGATACGTTTGAGGCCAGGTTCTTCTGCAGAGACAATGGATCTCGCTGTGAGGACATTTTATCAACAAAATCCACTCAGCCAAAAGGAAGATTCTCTCTATCATTCAACGACAGCAGCTTCAACTTGTCCATCAGTAACTTGACTGTGGAGGATTCTGGTGTCTACCACTGTAGAAGGGAGAGAGAGTCAGGGGGAAAACCTGATACACTCAAGAAAGTCTACCTACTAGTTGATGGTGAGTAGCACACTTTGAACTTTTATGGGTTTCTTTATTTACTGATACATTCAATTAGGGTTTGACTAATATGGAGATATTAAAATCCAGCACAACCAGTATTGGTATTTTAATATTTTGATAAGATACTGATATCTAATGCTCAAGAACAACCAGGCACAACATTAAAGCTTCTGACCCAGCATTTAGACCATCAATGGGCACTAAAACTGTCCATTAAAACCCAGACTAAGTGCAGTGGATGATACTGATACCAATGATATTTAATTAAAGACCACTAGTGATCCTAGTGATCCTACAGACACAATACATACTGTACATACAAATGATGAAAAGTGAGAAATACTGTGTGGGTGAGTCTCAGATGTTTCCCAATGCGCTTTTCAAACTTCATCCCCCCAAAAAACCTTCATAATTACAGCACCAATTCATGTCAACAAACTGTGCATGATAATTGACAGATATTCAAATGGTCATTTAAGACACTTTGACACTGTGACCTTGTGAACCTTATTAAACCCCTTTGTACATTTTATAAACTACACATGTGCCAATGAGAACTGTGTTTTTTTTTGTATGATAACAGCATTATACTTGGAAGAATGCATGGATTGTGCATTGGATGGAATGTGTGAATGTGTTTGTGAGCCCTGTCAAAGAAGAATTTCTGTCACCATTTGGGACAGACAATAAAGTATTCTATTCATTCATTCTTGTCTGTCTGTCTGTAGGTATTAAAATGTTTAAAAGGTCCTGGTTTGTTGGAGAGGATCAGAGGTACTGGTGTAGCTATCCAAATAGTCCTCCAATAAAGAGGTTCATCTGTAAGGGAGAAGATCCATCCACATGTCAGCGTGTGGTAAGCACCAATGGGAACAGTACCAGGTTTTTCATGAAAGATGATCGAAGAGGAAATATCACGATTTGGATAAGAGAACTAAGACTAAACGATACTGGAACATACTGGTGTGGTGCAGAAAGTGCTGACAAACGCAGCAATCCATTCTTCAACAGATTCCTGCTGACTGTAGGTGAGTTGCCATGTTACTTTGTTTTTTGGATGCAATCTCAACCTGGTTCTGATTCTCAAAGGCTGTTTGATGGATTTAGCGATTCCATTGAGGCAGGTTCAGTCCCTGACACCCTTGACACCGCAGGTTCAGAAGCATTGCTTCTGTATGTCACTGTGTTGAAAGAAAGAAAGAAAGAAAGAAGATTCCCCTTATAAAATGATTGATTGCATGAAAATAAAATTTTGACATGAAATAGCAGGTAAACAAAGGTGTTACTAATGACATTAATTCAGGTTTTGACATTGAGTCTTTCCAGTGACCCAGCATGAACAATAGCAGGACCCTGACTCTGTTAGACCTAAATGGAACAGAACCTTCATTAATGTCATTAGTAACACTTGTGTTTACCTGCTATTTCATGTCAACATGGCTGCTGTATCAAAGGGACTGGGACTAGGACTATTAGGTATAATAGTGGAGAAACACGATTTCTCTGACATGTAAACCTGTTCCCCAATTTGCAACTGTCTTTTTACAAGTACGCATGTGCAAAAGAACAGAACAGATAAGGAAACTGACCTGTAAATACAATAAACACTTACTGTAAAACGCATGAGAGAGTAAACACTTTCTGTTCTACATGCTTGCTGAAGAATGCTGAACAAATTTATGTCAACGTTATGTTATTTTTTTGGAAATTAAACATTATTACTAAGTGCTGTCTGTTTTCAGTGTCACAAACCAAACCGACCACGCTGACAACCCCCCCTCTGATGTCATCACCATCAAGTCTGCCTCCACTCACCACCATACTCTCAACAACCACATCTGTATTTTCAACCTCCTCTCCTCTCAGTCCTGGTAAGATAATGTGACTGTTAGTTTAAATCCATAACAGCCAAAGTGGAACCCCACCAAAATTTACTCTAAGGTTGTTATTTTGCAAAAGCAGGCATTTTCTCGACATTTCCTTTTTGTTTATTAATTTTGAATTAAGGATTCTCAGGAAGAATGCAGCCGTATGATTCTGTGATAACTAGTATTTATTTAATTTGTTTGAAAAGTATATACATGCACACATATACAAATAAACTAAGATTAAACATAAATAGTAGACTGTGAACAGACATCTATTTTTTGTAATTTCCAGTGACTCAGAGTAGATTTGAATTTCATGAGTGAAGTCTGTGAAACATGGAGTCGACTTATGTATGTGAACCTGCCCAAGCAATAGATATAAGGTTGACAAGCTCTTTTTATTTTCATGGTGCCTTGGCACAGACAGCTCTGAATGTTAGTTTGTGGTGATGGTTGTTTTATAAAACAATTCTGGACATCCTTGTGTGGTTTTGTCTTGCAGCTGCCCCCCCTGTATATGTCATCATTATTGTGGCTCTGCTGTTGCTGCTTGTGCTGGTCTTCATCTGCAAACGTAAGACAATCCATCCATCCATCCATCCATCCATTTGCTATAACCACCTATTTCTATCCCAGCATGCATTGGGCAGAAGGCAGGGAAACACTCTGGATAGTTCACCAGTCATTTCATCACAGCTTCATGCTTGAATATTCTGATTTTATCCCCGGTTTGCACAATATTAAATCCGCACGCTTGCACTTCCTCTGTCATACTTGTAAAAAAAGCCATAGCTGAATGAAGTCATTGTGTTTCGTGGCCAGTTTACTCAGAGTGGGCTGGCTGCAGTGTGAGTCACAGAAATGCAAAAAGAGTAAATATAGGCTGAGTTACAGTTGAGTTGTTATTCCAATGAACCAGTGTTAATTTTGACAGCTATTTTAGATTTCGTCTTAGTCTTAGTCTTTAGACTTCCTTCTTAGTCTTAGTCCTGTCTTCCTCAAAGACAATGGGAGCCTCGTACCTATTTGCTTAGTTAAATCCAGGAGCGACTTTCATTTTATTTTTTGCCTTTGCATGAGATGATGGCAGCCCACAAGCTTCGGTCAGTCCTTTTGTGGTTGCTGCTCTCATGCTCTCATGCCGCCCTTCTCCACTTGATTTTGTTGATGTAACCATGTTTGAACAGACTATAGGCGTTAATAAACAAAACCCATATTTTTGAACACTACTGTATCTTATCATTATATTGCATTGGTGTCATATAATCCCATGTGGGATAGGCAACTGTGTGGCATAGCATAATAATACAATAATAATACAATAATACAATAACACAAACTTCTACAGCTTGAGTTACAGTTGACTCACACAGCATATTCCATTGCTTCATTTCCTGTCTTGTTTCATGCCTGAAAGTTAGCATTTGATTGGCTAGCTTTTACTATTTGATGTTCCAAATTCCTCCAAGTGCTTACTGTCATGGATGCAGAATGGTCGCCGTTAAATGGAATCAAATGACAGCAATTTTCCCAAAAGTGGCAACTCGATAAATTCTTCCGTGGTAGGTTGTAGGTAGTGATTTGTGGTTGGGTTACATACAGAGGCATGTATTGTATTATCATCTGATGAAAGTGTCACGACCAGGCTAAGACTCTGGACACAGTTGCAGGGTTTCACCAATAAAAGTCTATTATTGGCTTCCAAAAAGCAGAACAAAAAAACACTCCTGAAAACTGGAGGGACCACTCAGTATGAGGAATATAACAAAAGCTCACTCTAATCGGAGGAAACAAAAGGCTATAAACACATTAACTAGGAACTAAACTATGCTAAAAAACGAAAGCTCAAAATCTCTCTCTAGGAGGAAAAGAACACAAAAAACCAGGCTGATGCTGTGACAAAATGCTGTGGTAATAGCTGTGGACAAAGGCTGGGGTGCACGCACTAGGACGTAACACACTAGCCAGGTTTACATGCAGACTTTTTTCATTCTGATTGAAATCATTCCGATTGAAGAGTTCAGGTCAACTGTTTACATGTGACGTGATCTATTCCGATCTGGTGTTTACTGGTGTTTACTTAAATGTAGTGTACCACTACATTTAATCAGAACCGCCGTTTGTGTCACACGCAGATCGATGAAAACATCACGTGATTGATCAGAGATGGAGGTCTATCGTCTGATCAGCACAGCAGTTACGATTGTTTTGACACTTTTATTCAAGCAACAGCTTGATACTAATAAATAAAGTCTCCATCGCAGGCCAGCTCTGTCTGTACTGCTTGGAAGCCGCCATATTTTCAAGTGAGGAAACGTCACTGCGCATTTACGTCAAGACAGAGCATGTGCAGAAAGAACACAGCCTGACAACTTTCCGTTTCACCGTTTACATGATAAAATTTTACTTTTGATCGGTTTGGGGAAAGGAATATTCTACCGCTGTGAAACCGAATGAAATTCCATTCGGTTTAGGCCTGTTTATTCTGATTGAGGTGTTTATATGGAACATTTTTATTCGGTTTGGGCTTCTAACCCGATTCTAATTGGAATATTAGGCTCCATGTAAAACCAGCTACTGGCACAAGACAAAGGAAGACATCGGCTATTTAAACACAGGGTAATGGGGAACAGGTGGAAACACTCAGAGGCAATCAGACCAAGACACATGAGGAAGGGCAAGTGACCTGAAACGAGAGGAGAGTTACTTTTTTAAAATAAAACAGGAAATGACAAGACAAAACATGGAGACATAACAAAACCCCAACTAGACTTCACGGTGTGACAGAAAGATGATGAAATGAATGTACTCTTTCCTCTTCCATTTGTTCATTTTACTGTTTTTTTTTTTTTGTTCCCTTCTGTCTCTCCCTCTCACTCCTGTGTTATGCATGCCCAGGATTTTTGCCTTCAAAAGTTGCAGTTGCTGGGAATACTGAACAGGTTGGTGTATGTTTATACATATGGAGATAAGGGGGACAAAATTGAACAATACACCACTGACACACACGACACTAGATGTCCCAGTGTTTTGGGTTAGCATATTAGGCTTTTACAAGATGGAAAGTTAGCATGTTGATAATATCAAGTCTGTGGGTTTGATGTGTGCATTTGTAATACTGTAGGGGAAAATGTCCACTCAGTATCAAGTTATATTTTGTTTTTACTCTAGTGCATACTAATTCTATGTGGAGGTTGCCCTATTCAAACACTATTCAAACTGTATCTTTTAATTCTTCCCTGCTAGGGCCTTCATGACTATGAGGATATAGCGGAGCTCACTCAGAAGCCACAATCAGGAACTGCACTGTCCACCATTTACGTCACTGCCAACCATCCCACAAACCCCTCTGTCTTTCACCAATATGAAACAGTCGGGCACCCAAAAGACTCAGATGAGGTCAGTGGTGACACACAGCTTCCCAAACCCAGCTCCCCCGACTGTGAATATTCGACTGTGGGGAGCCCCACCTACTCTACTGTCAATCATCCATCCAGCTCTTGTGAGGATCCTCTCTATTCAACAGTCAAAAACCCACAGAAACTCTCAGTAAAGCTCAAGTTTCAAGAAACAAGAAATCTGTTGAAAAGAAAGAAAAAACACTGAATGCAACTGGCTATGTAAATGTTTATTTCTGAACATTTTCTTCTCTCACATATTGGTAGCAGTCATCTGTCTTGTGACATATTCTCATGGATAAACCTCTTCTTTTGATTTTGATGACAGGCACTGTTCTCTGTTTATTTGCCAAAACTACAGTAAAAAATTGCTAAAAATATTTGAAGTTTTTTTGATAAAGATATGATGGTACAATGTTAATAAAAGTGTTTTCAGTTTTTAAAACTCAAATTATGACTCACAGTTTCAATTTCACCTTGATTTTAGACTCCAAACAGACACAGGGACTTTCTTGACATCCCCAACTGAATTAAACCACTTTGTACACAAAATGGATGCAGAAGATACAGAAACAGGTTTACAGGACCATACCAGTGAGCTAATATCTACAAAATGTATACTTCCCACATAACATTTCTGCTACTTGTTTCCCAAAGCAAGTCATATTTTAGAACTCCAATATAATTTTTCCCACCTTTTATTGGGCCATTGGATTCCATTCATTGCGGTATGATATGGAACTTTTTCCACACTAGTATTACATCGCCGCAATACAGATGTCCTCATTAGTTTTCCTCAAAGAAGCAACAATGTCGCGTTTTGAGGACTCACAATGAGTGATGTGAATGAAACTTAAAGCTCACCTGGTGGTGCATTCAGAGGGCATCGAACAACAGCGCGATCATTTTCAACTGACTAACAGCTTCAAATTCACGAGTTGTTGATGGTAAATTTAACCCAGAAGACAAGAAACACCAGTACCATGAATCTGACAACAGACAGTTCCATAGAGAATTTTCTTTGAATTTTTTTGACATCTCTTTATTAAAATTTTCATCCAGTTACGCTGCCAAAAAATTGAAAAAATTTAACTATATCTGTATGAACTATATCTGTTGTACTCCCGCATGATTTCTCAAATGGTTTGTTGCTATGTAAAATGTAGGTAAACTGTACCTACATGGGCCAAACCAAAACCACTGGTATGTTCCTTTAAGCCATGTGTATAGAACTGTCAAATCCACATCTTCAACACAAACATCATCATCATCAATGGGGTCATGATCATAAAATGTCTGTTTGAAGTCAATTCACAAACTAAAAAAGCAGGGATGCACTGAACCTTCGGCCGACGAAAATATTCGGTTCAAAATGGCGAAATAGAACACGTTAATGACTGACTGCCAAGAGAGCAGAAACTCAAATGACATGGTTGCATCTGCAACTAATCTTGCAAACTACGGGACTTACCAGCCTAATAGGCTACTTTTTTATGCTACTGTTCACTCTGATTGCGAGTGAAAAAATATGTGGGCGAGTTTATAAAACTCCCTGCTGATGAAGAAAGTCAACAGGACACAGATCAGACACACAGGAGAAAAACACTGTAAAAAGTGTCAGAGGCTGATGGAGTTTGTCGACAAGTGGGGGTTCAAATAGGTTCAATAGCCTGATGCTTCACCACTGTATAAAATGAACCCTCTCTACAATGAGCTGTGGCACGAAGCAGTAACACCAGTCTACTTTATATAGACACTGTGTGCCCACACATGGCTGGTAGAGATCTGCACTTTAATGAGTGCACTCATCTAGTTTTGTCATTGAAAAGCATAAATCATAAGCAAAAATGATTTAATTTATGCAGTGGTACAAATTGGGAAATAAATTGAAAAAACACCTGCTCAGCATTTACTCAGAATTTCGTATTCAGCCAAAGATTTTCATTTTGGTGCATCCCTACTAAAAAGCCTAATGTTGAGTTTAAGGATCATGTATTCTAGGGATACTTGTTACGCATGTTAATTGCACTGCATTGCTTTAAAACGCATAGGGTAATTTGATTTACTGAACTTATATCCAGTCTATAAAAAACAAAACAAAAAGAAACAAGTCTTCCAACATCCAAGTCTAGCTGGTATCCATGCTCTCAACGGGCCCTAAGCCCCCTCCCTCCCCTCCCTGGATGCTCTGGTAGATGGAGGCCATGTCAGCGTTAGTTCTGATCTGGTTGGCAAAGTCGGCCATGCTGGGGCTCCTCTCCACCTCGGGCACAGCCAGCAGGGCGGCGACGGCGCGCATGGCT
>OMLF01051029.1:0-15733 GCA_900302615.1 Holocentrus rufus
TGTGTGTGTGTGTGTGTGTGTGTGTGTGTGTGTGTGTGTGTGTGTGTGTGTGTCAGTCTGCTCACAGGCCGTCTGATCCTGACTGTCTCTTCTCCACCACCATCTCCACTGGCAGCTACGTCACCACCGACCCTGAACAAAACTCCTCCCACACAGGTGAGCCGTCCAGCTCAGACAGACTGCCTCAACGAATTTGCCTTCCCAGATGAAACAAAGAAATATTTAAGTTAACGGACATGACTTGTTGGCTTCCTACTTGAAATGGAAGATTCTGATGCATTTGCAGACTTTAGTGCTGCATTAAAGCCCAGTTTCTGTAATTTTGAAGTCAGTATTTCTAACCTCTCTACCATGATGTCTGTCGGTACATACAATAATTTCAATGAACGAGTTAGTATTAAGATTAATTACCACTAAAAATAGGACTTCATTTGAACTGTTCGGGACACAGTGACACTGAAAAACACTCATAAATGTCCTTTAGTCTGTCTTGCCTCAGGCGAAGACAGAAGACAGTTATCATTTATCATTTAGCAGATGCTTTTATCCAAAGACGTTTTAATCAGGATTTTATCTCCAGTTATCGCCTAAATCCGTGCTTCACCTTTTCCTGTCTCCCCCTCTCCCATCTCCCCTGCAGACTCTCCACCCCTCACCAGGCTTTGTGTGGAGCCAGGAGGAGTGGGACCAGAGAGTTTATCAGACGCCTCCTCTCCATCCAGCCGAAGCTCCGACCGTGAGGACGGGTCGGCTTCAGGCCGTCCCACCCTGGCGGTCGACTCCCTGTTTCATGACAGCAGCATCCAGCGCATCATAGACAAATACACCAGGGAGCTCAACATCTCCCTCCACACAGCTGGAAACACCACAGGTATGATAAACACACACACACCTGTACACTGGTGGAATATACGGACATCTTTCACACTCATTTCCCCTGTTTCTGCAGGGACCTCTGCAGACGGAGATGGTGTGGAGGAGCCGGGCTCCTCGGTGTCCCAGCAGTCGTGGGTTCGAGTCTCAGAGAGGAGCGGAGAGGAGCCCAGGCCTGCAGACTCCCAGCTACTCCCTTCCGACACAGCAGGAGCACAGAGGCTCGGCCTGGTCGGTGATTTCTGTCTGTGTATCCCCACGTTATTGTTACTCTGCACTGAAGCAATTAGATTCATCAGTCAATCAACAGAAAATTGCTCTTAGTCTTCCTTTTCTCTGTTCATATTATAAAATTAATACTTTAATCACTTTGGACTCTGATCACTTCACATCAGACATTTGATACATTATAGACTAAACCATTATTTGATTAATCAAAATAAATAACCAGTAGATTAACAATAGTTGCAGTCCTGAAACATTTATACTTTTTTGTTTGGAGCCCAAGAAGAAAAGCTGGAAGGTCCAAAGCACTCAACAAAAAATAAAAAGCCTTTACTCAGATGGCTGTTTCATAGTGAAATTCTAAAAACACAGACAGGACATGTGTATGTTTAAAATTAAACTGGGTTACAAGCAATAAGAGTTGGGCAAATATGTATAAAATATCCGTCCTTAAGTTGATTTTATTTTATTTTCCATCAGGAATGGGACAACACAGTCAACCAAATCTTGGAGCGCTTCTCGGATCAGGTCTCCTCACTGGTTCAGGTCCAAGGGCAGGACTCTTTCAGCCCTCTGATTGGCCAGCTGGCAGATCAGTCGTCCTGCCTGGCTGCAGACCAGAGGGACTCGGCCGTGGAGCAGCTGATTGGTCAGCCGTCGGCTCACTCGTCCATGATCGGTCAGCTGCCGGGTCCGTCGGTTTCAGTGAGCACGGATCAAGGAGGATGGGATTCCACTCTGAGCCGTATGATTGGCCGGCTCTCGCTTCAGTCGAGCTCTCAGTGGCTGAGCGGCGGGCAGGACTTCTACGCCGGTCAGCTGATCGGTCAGATGGACTTGGAGCGGTCGTCGGCGTGGCTGGACGGAGGGCAGGAGGAGAGCCGGATGAGACCGCTGGTCGGGGAGCTGGATGAGTCTGCAGGTCAGAGGAGCGGCAGCTCAGGTACGAGAGAATCAAACAAACAGAAAAATCTTCCCTTCATGGTAACTTCTCTCACAACACGTCGCTCATGTCAGGTGGGAAATCTGACACCAGTCACCTGCCAGTTTCTGTCATTTTTTGGTTCTATTCTCCAAATCTAGCTGGCAGGTAAAATGTGAAAGTGGCTCAGTTTTAGGATTATAGGGGAAGCTTGTCTTTTTCTTTTTTTTTTGGGCCTTATGTTTGTTTGGTGTCCAAGGCAATCTGTCAAGCCTCATGTTACTGAGCTCTGTGGGGACTGAAGCTGAAATAAAAGGGGAAAGTTCCAACATGACACATTATTCCGTGCGCTGCCAGTTTATATTGTCTCTGTGTTTCAATTAAAGCGTCTAATTGTTTTTATTTATCAAAGCCCTGAAAGACCACTGGACTTTATTCCACTGGGAGGCAATAGCGAGAATTTTTAATGATCTCCTGCACTGCTTCTAGGTGAAAGAACCATCTTGGATCTTGTCGGCTCAGTCCAGGCCGGTGTGTCGGCTCCTGAAGTTCAGTCACACAGCTTCCCGGTCTCTGGGCCGAATTCTCAGGACCAATCTCTGCAAACCACCGGCAGTCCTGCAGAGCGGAGTCCAGAGAGGAGCGAAGGTGAGTGAAGGCAGCAGATTTTAATTTCGTGTAATCCAGTGTTTTAAACATCTGTACTTTTATCCAGTTTACTGAACAGAATAATTCATGTTATTCTAAATATTAATTTTCCACATTGGAGTGATGAGTTGGTGGTAAGTGTTTTTTGTTTATTCTAATTGTTCTGCATTTCGATGCTTTCCTCCGTCCCACCCAGCGTTTCCAGCCTCAGACTCGTTCCACCCTCTCCTGGCCGAGGTCACGCACAACGAAACATCAGACGCCTCCATGACCTTTCACCTGCCTGAACAGGAAGCACCCTGCTCTCCTGCAGGAAGCGCCCAGTCGCCCGGTAGCGGTGGTGGACTCTCTGCTCACTCTGAGCCATCGTCCGAAGAAGAGTTTGAATCATGCAGCAGCCCCTCAGTCGAGTCGGAGCCGTCGCCGGAGCGCTTCAGAGCCGAGGAGCCGTCCTGCCGCCCACCTGCTGCCGCTGCCACCCAGGAATCCTTCTGCCAGCTCGCCACCTCCCACTGCGAGCCGCACCAGTCTGTCTTCCTCATGGCATCTCCTGCAGCCCAGGAGGCAGAGGCAGCAGCTCTCAGCCTGTCTGGATTATCTCTGTGCGATGCTCCGCCTCCTCTCGACATGCCGCCGTCAGAGGAAGGAGACACAGAAGAAAAGAGTGTTTCACACCAACTTGGGAGCTCCGTCTTTCATCAGCAGAGTTCAGATCTGAGGAAAGCTGCTCCTGCCTGGGATAAAATAATGGTATGAATCTGCACACACCAGTATTGATAAGATGTTGTCATATAGAAGGAGTCATATCTCTGCTATAATAGATAATCTAAATAATCTAAATGTGTGGCTGCTCCTCATTTCATTTTATTTATTTTTGTCCCCCTTGATGAAAACTTGCAGACTCAAGTCGTCTCCTTTCATTTTCTCAGCTACTGCTGACTGAATGTGGGCAAACCTTTGGAATATGACGTGTCTGACCACCCTGTTCAGGCATATTCAGATTATACAATTTAAAAAAAAACATTATCCATCTGCGAGGGGCAATACAACTTTTAAATGTCACTGTTGTTGGAAATCCCACTGAGCAGACTAGTGTTTTTATTTTTTTATTTATTTTTTATTTTGCAATAGTTCTTCAGGAAAGGGGTTGAAAACCCTAAGTGGTTTGCAGAGGGGGGCTGCATGTGTGGAATAAATGTGTTTGTTTTTTTCTGCCTTGTCTGTCTTGCAGCTAAGTTTTTTTTTCTCCATTGAAAGACTAGGGGGGAAAAACATGTTTCAATAATCACTGTAGTTATGATCACAAGGACTGCTGTTCTGAACCGTGGCTGATTTTGGTTGCGGTGGAGGCTGTGAGTTGTATGGCTGACGTCTCCCTGCCTGTCAGGATGCTGCCGGTGTGAAGGGGATCCTGGAGCAGTCTGAGATCACACTGCTGAGCCTGACAGACACGACCCTGCAGGACCAGGAGACATCCGTCACCCAGGAGGAGGAGGAGGAGAGGCCAGAGGAACATCACGATGAAACAAGGGAGGAAGGCCAGGAAGGTGGAGAGGCTGAGGTGAGTTTTGAATTGTCCAGACTCCATGTAGTGAGTGTTTTCAGTCTGCATCGCCTCCCCTGCAGGTCTTGTTCCACTCTGACCGCAGGACTGATCTTTTTCTAGGAGTCCGAGTCCACGTTGTTACCAGAGGAAACTCCTGTGGTTTTAAACAGCGAGCACACCAAGTCGCATGCAGGTACAATCACAGCAGCTGACACTGAAGTCTGATTGTATTTCACTTTTCAAAACATCAGTTTTCTTGTTGCCTTATTAGTTTGTTTGGAAAACCACAGGGCCGAGATTTCCTGAACGGAGGGAAAATTCACTTCAGTACAGAGCCTGTAAGAAATGGGAATTGGACCTAATGCTGAAATAATTAGTACTTAAGTTTAGTCAGTCAACAGAAAATAAATTGATATTAATTTCGATAATCTATAATAATTTTGTTTATTTAACCAGACCCATCTGACTGCCTTTATTTTTGACACTTTAGAGACTAAATGATTAATTGAAATATTTATTTACAAGAAAAATGGTAATTTTTTCAGTCCTAATAGTATGTCCAGTATCTGAAATCCTCAAAGGGAAGCTGTCAGCTCAGATCTGATTGTCCTGGTCTCCCTCTCAGTGACGCTGCTGGAGTTTGAGTGGAGTCCAAGCAGAGTCCCAGCTGAGGCCGTCCAGCAGAAGCGCAGGGCTCTGCTCCAGAGATCCTCACTCAGGGTCGAGCAAATCAAGGCCAAAAGGGCTGTAGCTAAGACCCAATCTGCCGTCCAGGGCCCGGCTGAGGCCCCAGAGCCGTCTAAAGCTGAAGAGGCTCGGCCTGTCAGCTGTAAACCCAAGACCAAGTCAGAACCTCGACTGAAAACCAGGCAGAAGGGAGGGCAGACTGAGGACCAAACTACTGAAACCACAAGCGTCGTCACTGCAGGAAACTCAAAGCAGAAGAAACTTCAGATTCCACCTGCAGGTAATTTAACATGACCTGCAGAACCAAAAATACAGAAATACAACTGGCTGTTTTTTTATCTGATCAGATGGTAGTTTTTTAAATTGTTTATCACTTATAAATCCGTTTAATACTACAGCAATCACATGGCTCCTTGTGAGCTGTATCACATTATTTTTACATATCTGTTTAGTTCGGTGTTTCCTGATCTAATCCCATGACTTCTGCTGAGAGAGAGAGAGAATCACTCACCAAATGCAGTTAAATTTCTCTTGTTCTGTACTTTGACCAGCCAGAGTTTAGAGTTGTTGTTTCTTGTGCACTAAAAATAAAGTAAATGGGAGGCATCTGAAGTGTGAGGTATTAGTCGAGATGCTGCAACTGTTTGAGTCCAACTGAAAAAATCTTTGTTTTGTCTCAGTGAGCGATCCCCGGCTGAAGGTGGGCGAGGTGAAGAGCTGCACGCCTGAGCAGAGGAAACGGGACGTTTCTGAGATGCACCAGAGGACCCAGAGGTACTACTGGATTATTAATCCAAAAAGATGATGGCACAGTACCACTAAGAAAATAGTTGTTTATTCTATGTAAATAATAGCGGGATGAGGATTAGATAAAAGGTCCTTATCAGACGTGGATAGAATAAAATCAAGTAAACAAGTTTTGGAGGAAAATATTAGTCTAGAGAGCTTCAGTGGAGATTCATTTGAAGCGGGTGGTCTTGCAAGAAGGAAAATGATCAGGTGTAATCAATACCCTGTCAATGGTAATGGTGGAAAATGAAGAGGGGGATCTTGTATTCCTGATGCCATCTACTAGAAGTAAAGAACTCTTATCTGTTGCAGTAAAGGAGGTGCAGCATGTAGGAGTCATTCAGTAGAAAGATGTTTATCATTTGTTTTTGTGCATCCGAGTGTTTGATGCTGTCGTCGTCCTGCAGGCTGTACGAGCAGCTGGAGGAGGTGAAGCAGCAGAAGGAGCTGAGGAGCAGGCAGGAGGCCGGTGTCAAAAACAGACTGAAGGCCAAGGAGTTCCACAGGGTAAAACACCCAGATTACAAGTGTTTGAATCAGAAAATCATTTGTTTATTAAGGGGCAGACAGCAGATTACCTTGTAAATTGAGTTGAGTATAAACTGTTAATGCCTCCCTTCCCTCTCCCTCTCTCTTGCAGAAAACTTTACAGAAGCTTCGAGCTAAACAGACTCCTCGGTGACCAAAGTTCATTAAATATCTTGTAGTTTTTTTACCAGTTTTGTAAATCTAAGTTAATGTATTTGCAATAAAGCATATTTAAGTTATTTGAAGTATTTTTTTATTATGAAGCATCAGAAGCACACAAAACAAGTGAAGCGTCATGTAAAGACAAGATATTGCTTAATTCCCTCTTTAGTAGGAGGCAAACTAATAAAAAAAGACAGTGAGTGATGTTTTGCTTTCAGATGTGTTACTCATTTATTAGATACAACCATTCATGAGTCATTACAAATGTACAAAAGTGAGATTTGCTTCCTGCTCATTGAGTCTCAACCCTGAAGACGGACTGAGCTGGTTACTTCAGGTAAATGAAAGCATGACCACACACACACACACACACACACACACACAGTCTGATCTTGCATTACAAATGTAATTCATTTCTGGATGTAGAAGTGGAGCTGTAAGGCGGATTTTGTTTTTATTTTTTTTAATAACGGGGTTTCAGGCCAGTACCACACTGCTATCAGAAACTTTTAATCTGAATTTATCCCAATGCGATATTTTCATCAGATTCCTCACAAATGTGTCAAAGTTTCACTGGAGTTTTAATGCCACACAGACATCTTCACACCCTTTTCCACCCTGCCAGAAGTTAAATCATTGGAGAAAACCATGAAGAGACAGGAATTAGTCAGAATTAAAGATAACGAGTCAGCCTTACATAGCCTCTATTGGTCAAACTCTGCAGCACTTTGTGACACAAACATTTCCTCCTGTCCCTCATCTCAGTGAAACCTTGTCCTCTCCACATACCAGCTGCTTGCTCTTCCCTGTGCTTCAGGTTTTAAACGACAAGCTCTGTGTACACAGCAACAGAAAATTACATATCTTAACCCTTTGAGGCACAAATGTGATCAATGCAAGGCAGAGCCGATTCCCACTGAGCTGTACGGTATCTCCCCCATGCCTGAACAAACTGTTACAATGACAACAAAAAGCAGAGAGATTTTGTGTGTTTACAGCTTAGAGAAGACAACCTCCTTTGGGCTCTTCTTCTCCATGGAGGCCTGAGCAGATTTCATCACATCCTGAGTCTGGAGCATGGCCATGTTCCATGTGGCCTGGAAGACAGGGAGCAAGGGAGAAATACAGGTTAGGACTGACGGACAAAAAAATAAAAAAAGTGTGTGTGTGTTTTTTTTCTCTACTCTGTGTAAATAAGACAGCTTCAGAGTTGCTGTAAGGTTTATATTTTCACTTTAACAGAGCTAGGCTAATGACTCCTGTAGACTTCAAGTCTTTATGCTAAGCTAACACAAAATGCTACCCACAGGAACCAAAGCAGTGGACGTACAGAGATGAAAATGGCATCAAACATCTTGTCTCAGTCTGGGTAAGTTTGAAAAAGGGGATTTTGCCCAAAATGTTGGAGTATTCCTTGAAAGTTTTCATTCAGCAGGCGGGTGATGGTAGTCCCTTACCATGTAGTCCAGACCCTCTGCCACACTGTGGTCTCTGGAGTAGATGAGGTTGACCTTTGTGCCCTGCACAGCCACCGGGCTGCGACCCGCGATCTCTCCGGCCATCTCCAGAGCTCCAGCCATCATCGCCTCCTTGTCAGCAAACACTCGACTGCAGAGGGAAAATGAAGAGTTTCATTCCAAAAAGGAGGGAAAAAAAACTACAGGAAAATATCTCAAACTTTTCACCTCGCCTCTCTGGGCTTCTGTAAGTTACTTTGAAAAAGATGAGCACTAAATTAAGAGAATGTGATCATTAAATACAGCAGGTAACTCAACAGCTATTAAACAGTTTTAGATCTTCAATAATTTAGAGATACTGAGCTTCAGGTATTAATTTCAGAGCCAAAATCCATTTAAAACATTTTGTGAATGAGCTCCTCAAACGTGGAGCCACATGTGTTATACAACCAACCAGCTTACACAACTCTGTCTTTATGGCTGTTAGCATAACAAACTTACAAGTCCATCCCCTTTTTGACTGAGGTGATGGCAAAACTTGACTGACAATTAGAACCAAACAAAACAAAACTTATGTTTGTCAAAGTTTGTAAGGCATCACAGTAAAGAGGAAACAAACGTCAGCGAGTGTCTTCTACGTTCCGGCTCCATGCAGACCCAAAGGCTTCAGCACACACACACACACACACACACTCACCTGACCAGCCCGCTGCTCTTGGCCTCGTCTGCGTACATCTTCCTGGCTGTCAGAGCCAGCTCATTCACCAGGCTGGAGAGAGGAGAGGAACCCACATGACAACACCACTGTGCACGTAATGTATGCATAAAAGTTTTCGTATGTTCATGTATGACAAGTCTCCAGTCTCTAAGACAGGTACACGACTTGTGTGTGTTCACCTGCGGCTGCCGATGACTTTAGGAAGTCTCTGCAGAGTTCCAACGTCTGCTGCAAGGCCGATATCCACCTCCTGAAAGACACAGGACAGACAGCTGTGCAGTTTTTTTCCAGTATCAGTTAATGACATGTAATCTATTATTTGCATTCAAAGTTACGTATTAGAGTGAAATAAATGTTCTCAGAGCCAGAGAAGATAAACATGTGGAAGGTGCTGCTCTCTCTTCGTGTATGAACACGTCATCATGCAGAAACACACACCTTAACCTGGAACCAGGCATCTTGTGTACACAGGCGGATGTCGCAGGCTGTGATCAGGTCGACACCTGGCGCACACACACACACACAGACACACAGACACACACAAGAAGACATGCTGGCTTACTGAATCGATTCTCTGCTGTTTTGTTTAATAATTCAAGCACCACGATACATAATGTCGTCTCAGATAAGTTTGGCTCTCACATCGTGCTGCTGGGAAAAACAACGTTGTCTTCTCTTTTAAGAATTGACTTCCAACTAATGACTGATTCTACTGATTATTTTTATAACAAATCATTTGGTTTATAAAGGGCCTAAAATAAAAACAAAGTCTGATGAGAAGTCATCAGAGTTCAAAGTGATGTCTTCAAACTGCTTCCGAAGTCTGAGCAGCAACCCAAAAAACAACAACAATAATAAAGTGTTCATTTTAGGATATGAATGGAGAGAATGAAGACAATCTTAGCATCTTAGCGAAGCTGGAACCAGCGTTTTTACTTGATAAATGACTACACTATTAATCATCAAAATTATAATATATTTTCTGTCAATTGATTACTTGACAAATAATAATTTCAGAACTACTTAAGACCAATTTAAACTTGATGATTGCTAACTGTAGCGGCGGCAGTGTGGCAGTGATAGGCAGGACATGTGACAGTGCCAGTGTGTGATTGGCTGCTGCTGGGAGACGTTGCCTAAAAGTCGACTTTGCTGCACAGAAAACAGAACCGTGGTGAACCTCGGCCGGTGTCACTCTGATCTTAGAAAATAAATGGACTTCCAGCGATTACTTCCCCGAGTTGCTTTTGCTGCTGCACAGTGTGATCATACTTTACCTCCTCCAATACAGGCTCCGTGCACCGCCACCACCACAGGCTTTGGACACTGCAGGAGGAAACATGACAAAGAATCAGACGGTGAGAAAATACACTGACGGATGAACACAGGTGCTTCAGGTCCAGGTTTTGCCTCTCACCCTCTCTATGACGGAGAATGTGTCCTGGTACTTGGCGATGATTTTTCTCATGTTCCAGGAAGTTCTGGCCATGTCATCGCCCTCTGGCTGCAGCACATCACTGGCCATGTCCATCAGGTCAATTCCTGGACAGAAACACAGTTGCAGGAAATAAATTAAGTTTTGTTTGGTGCAATGAAAAGTGTGTAATTCGAACCCTGCAGCCATCACCATGCGAGCACTATGGGGGCTTAGCACCTACCAGCTGTGAACATTTTCCCTGCTCCAGAAAACACCACCACCCTGCAGTCTGGGTCTCCTGATATCTGGTTGAAACAGTCCACCATCTCACTGGGAGAGAGAACAGAAACATCAGTGTGCAGAATGCAGATTTAGTTGAACAAGTAGAGCTGGAACAAAACCATGAAGGACAGGCAGGCTTTGAGGACTGGGCTGGGAAATACTGCACTCCAGTACTCACATAATTCAACTTAATACACTTGTTTTTCCAATTATAGTCAGTTTTAAATAAACATGTCATTGTTTTCATTTTTCTGTCATACCATTTCATTTTAGCTGGCATATTGAAAAGAAAAAAGGGCTACTTGGAAGTTGCATTTGTATGTTTGTTTTTAAATCCAGTTTAAAAACATAATTTGATGCATGATTTATTGAGTTATGATTTTAGACTGCTGTCCATATTGTGTCTGTTCCTAGGTCTTGCATGTTCATTTATTTGGCGATGGCTGTGATTCCAGATGTGTACCTACCTCCAGAAGGCCCTGTTCATGGCGTTGCGTTTCTCAGGCCGGTGCAGCTCAATGTGTGTGATGGACTCTTTGGGGTGACTGATGGACAGGGTGGTGAAGGGAGGGGTCGGACCCCCTGAGGATGACATGGCTCTGACTGCACTGTGACCAGGGAGCCACAAACCCCTGTCTGAGAGAGAAGAGACTGATGAGAAAACTCTTTTCAAAAAAGCATGGAAGAACCTGACGCAGTTTTCTAGAACTGCTGCGGCAACAGGATGAGCCTTAAACTCTGCCAGCAACATCTAGACTGTGTCAGTCCCTGTCTGAAACCTGTCTTTGTTTGATTATTTACGTGGGCCTGTGCACACTGTGTAACATTTTGGATGAAACAAAGATGGAAACCATGAGATAATAGAAGAACAAAACATTTAATTTATTTGCTACTATTATTGCTCAAAATTGAATAGCACTTCAAAGCAAAAAATTATACAATGAACAGGCTTGGAGCTGCGACAACATAGTTTTCCATTTTAAGCACTAACATTAGCAAGTAAAACATTTCATTCATGAACATTCATTAAGAGTGGGTATAACTGATATTTTAACTGGATAAAGTGGCTGGGATGCCAAGGAAAGGAGCATAGTGTATATTTAGGGATGCACCAGGTTTGATTAGTCCATTGTCTTAGACATGTCATCCCATTTGACATAACCTCTCTACACTTGTCCAGCAGGCTGTTATCCAAGGCACTGACATCTTAGTGCAATGAATTACATACATCTAACATAAAGTACATATATCAATGGTAATCAAACACCTAACTCAGAGTTTGCGCTATAATTTAACCCAAGATCATTCACTCTTCACTGTGTATTAGTAAAGTAAAGGTGATCTATAATACATTTGTTTTACTAAATGAAATAAAAATCTAGTCGACAGTGTAACTTAGGAAAAGCTGAAAAAGGACTAAAGTTTGATTAACAACTAGCTGGTATCAACTAAGCATAAAGAGCAGCTTAGCATAAAGACTTGAAGTCTACAGGAGTCATTAGCATAGCTCCGTCAAAGTGGACAAAAACCTGACAGCAACAAGCTGTCTGTCTCATTACACAACGTATGATGTCGCACGGTAATGAAATACATGTCTCGGATTTTTTATATTTTTTTCACCAGGGTAAATTAGATGGTAGAACTATAACCCCTGAACACGTATGTTAAGCGATTATAGTTCCTTCCATCTAACTTCTTGTTAAACGACCCTAGTTTAAACAAAACAAAACAAAACAAATCCAAGACGTGTATTTCAAATACACGAGTTGGAAAATGGTTTGTCCAAAATGTTGGAGTATTCTTTTAAAAAAAAAAAAAAAAAGAAAGAAAGTTATGAAAAGGCTGACTTGGTTGCATGAAGTAGCCTACTAACCTCCACACATGACCTTTCACCTAAATAGCATTTCAAAGCAACTACGGTTAGCCACCATTACCAAACATGTTACTAAACGGCACCAAGCAATGTTAACATCGAGATAGCTAACTAACATCAAGGGGAATCACGAATGTATACTACGTTAATACATTTCCTTTAAGATGCACATTGACGGACACTTACTTTTCGTGAGAGCTGACCTGACAATGAATGACAACATTGCCCTTTGAACGAGGCTGGTCTCTCAGCGTGTTCCTGTTAAAATACACTGAGAGTAAACACCTGAAGTAATTTATACTAAACCTCACTCCCCCTATCTGGCTCCGATTTTTAACCGCTCGTTTAGCTAGCTAATCTTGCTCGTAACAGTTTGCCTTACCAAGCTCTGTGGCAGTAGCTGGGTGCAAAATGACTATAAAGGTGCAATGCTGTACGCTCTTAATTACTGAAGGCTGCACCCCCGGGAGCAGTATTTTGGCTACGACAGGAGAGTAGCAGCCAATTTTCCTTAACCATTTGATGAGGTTGTCTGAAGTAGCGCGTTTGTTTTGAGTACGGTGTCCTACGAGGCTCAAAATCCCTTTTCGTAACCCCATTGCTGGTCTGTTGTATATACAGTATGACCGTGCAGCAGGTACTATGGCTTTGTGATAGTAGTATACCTACCATATCTTATTCGACTCGTCTATTGGCGTACAGTTCAGCCAAAAGGTGGGGAAAAAAATTTATTTACTTTGGCTAACTAAAAGCATCAATATTACGGACAAATCAAAGAAACAACAGACTCGTATGTCTCTTTCAGAGCGTTACAATATTGTTGCATCAACCTGTTAGTCTCACTAAATGAAAATAATGAATTTAAAATACCAATATTTCAAAATTCTTCTCAACACACATTATCTGAGTAAATGCAGCCTTTACATTTCTGCTCACAAAAAGCCCTCTCCGTGTGTGCAGGACAGTACAAGATACCTACTTTAATGAGTAATTCCTCATTCTGTATCTGTCTCTTTTCAATTAAAAATAAAATATAAAATAAACATGTATACTGACAGGCAGAGGAAGACAGGATTTGCAACATGAGTGGAGGAGGTGCCTTTAATTTTAGTCATTTTAGTATGCTGTGAGTCGTGAAACTTTGTTTTCATTGAGTTATTCAAGTTATTTTTATCATGCTACATGTCACTTATTTATTTAGGTATTTATTTTTTTATTTATTCATTCATTCTTTTTTTTTTTTTTTAGTAAAGTAATTTCATGCTAGACAACTGTTCGAGTGAACACGTACCAGCCATCCTCAGCCAGCTGATTGGAGCTGCCCTGAGCTCATTTGCATAACAAGACTGAGCACCGCGGCTTGGCCCTAGACCAATTAGCGCCTCACCTAAGGCGGTATCTTGGCCCTCAGTGTTTCTCAGGTAAGTTCTTATAATACTTCTGCTTTTCTTTTTGCTACATGACACGTTTGTCTTTGATGTATACGTGGAATTGTTTCTCAAAGTCAACTTGAAGGGCTCTTTTTTGTCGTGGCTTAACCCCCCCCCTCCCTTTTCCCCTCTCTCTTTCCGTGACATATTAGGCTATGGTAGGCCAAGAAGCCTCGTGCTGTAGCGGAATATTTTACTTTTAGGAAATGCAACAAGTGACACTCAGAATTAGAAAAAACAAACGAAAACAACAATAAAAACAAAACTTATGCAAACTTGGCAGTTGTGGACCTTGTGGAAGAGTCAATTAAACATCAGGGGTCTCAGCAAACATGGCGTCGTGATGACAGGCTTGTAGCCACTTTGCTGGGATTTGTAGCTATTAGGCCTACTTTAATTGCAGGCCGAGTATGCTGAAAATACCCCAAAATATGACCGCTCTTACCAATTATGCCTCCCTCTAGGCCTTAGTCAGTTTTGGGGCTGAGGAGAGGGAGATTTCTGAGATCTTAATTTGGCTGACCATTAAAGGTTGAAGTTGACTTTATATTTACATCGGACTGAGATTGGTTGTTTAAGGAATATCATTCATGTTAGTATACAGGCTGAAAATGATGTCTCTTTCGACGTAAAGCGCTCATCGTTTTGTAGAATGTGCACAGTGACTTCATACGCTCACATTATTATAAAACTAACGTCAAGTCTGTAGTTGCTGTGCATCTTTATTCCAACTACTGCAACTTTCTTCAACACTTGTGTAAGACCGATTGAAATCTATAGATTTTATTTGAAAATAGTTTTTTTATTAGAATACAGACATCTCCGTTTAATTGGCTGCGCTCATCTCCCCAGTACTGCTGGTGAACAGGAGGCTGGCGAGGTCAGCAGCGCATGCGTATTCCCTGCTCTTCTTCGCATGCGGAAGTGGTGAACCTTGACTTTAGGTATATACAATAAAGAACCCAAAAGCGGCTTTATTCCACTAAGGACACAGTTGTGCACAGCCGACGTCAACATTATTATCATGTGGCGGCCTGACTATCTTTAGATGTGATCTGTGAGTGGAAATTGTTTCAGAGAAATACAGACATACGGTTCACAATGCATCATGGGAAACTGAACGTAAACTCTACTACAGATAAAACAAAAATGCTGCCTTAAAATCAAATCTTTCGAAAAGACAAGTGTATAAGGGGTGTTTAATGGGTTTTAGGGAGTGACAGTATACACATATATTATGTGTGTGTATATTGCGCATATACCGTCATCCAGACGGCTACAGAGAAGATCGGCCCTCCAGTGTGAGGCATGTACAACTCATACTTACCTGGCAGGGGAGATACCATGATCAAGAAGGTGGTTCACCCAGGGCGAGGCTCAGCCATTGCACTCCGGTTGTGCTGACCCCTGCGAATTCCCCAAATGTGGGAATCTCGACTGCATAATTTCTGGTAGTGGGGGACTGCGTTCGCGCTCTCCCCTGATTTATCTGTGGAAAAGAAAATAATTGTCTTAGCGGTAATATTGAATCCAGACCGAAGAACACTTGTGTACTTTTCCTCCTCCTCTAAGTTGATTGTGAACAAAGGGGGGGCTATTTTAAACCAACCCAAGAAATTGGGTGCACAGCAGACACAGCTGAAGAAATCAAACGGTTGAAAATTTTGATGGTGATCTGTATAAAGTAAAACCTTCAGATGGAGTAGGGATAGTGACTCTCCTTCACAAGAACAAGGACAAGACTGACTTGAAAAATTGGAGACCTATCACACTTTGAAACTTTGATGGCAAACTTTTCAGGAAACTTTTACTTCACATATGTCTCTGTTTTTATAAGAACTGATTCACCCGGATCAAGTCTGTGCCGCTCCAGGGAGGAAGATCACGACTGCCTCGTACTGATCCGAGACACCATCTGTTACGCGAGAGACAGAAACATCCGGCTAGTAGTCCTAAATTTAGGTTTTGAGAAAGCCTTTGATGGGGTCTTGAACCAGTACCTTTTCAAGGCACTGCCAAAAATGGGGTTCCCAGCTTGGGTGGGGTTGCTGTACCGGGATATTACCAGCAAATTTGTTGTCAACGGGCATCTGACAAAAGCAGTGAATAGAAACTGCAAATTGGCCGGAAATGGTAGGGAAAGTTCGGCAGAGACTGAGATACTGGGGACTGAGAG
>OMLF01051030.1:2965-14864 GCA_900302615.1 Holocentrus rufus
CAAAGAAAGTTCACTGAGCACGCTGGTCTTTTTTCCAGCGACACCCTGATTCACATTCAAACAGCTACACACATCCCACTTCTAACCACCTCTGCCCTGTGGGACAAATCCACTCATTGGAAAGGGTTCATAGTTAACAAACATATGATCACTTGACTGACTGATTGTTTGACATGATGCTGCATATCGAACGGATGATTGATTGAATGGATGATCCACGGATTGATTATCACATCAGTCTACATAGTGATCCATTCCTATGCCAGCAGCAGAGCGGTTGGGAATATGTGCAACACCTGTCTCCATGCTGTGCGGCTGAAAGGTGATGGATCATGCTGTCTGTTGCGTCGCATACACAATGTCTTATTTTGTGGTTGCCGAGCTTACAGGAAAACTCTACCCTCAGATCCTCTTCCACTGTCAGATATCATCAATCTGCGGCGTTAATGCATTCCACAAGTTATCTTGTGATGAAGTGTTGCAATTTTTCTTTTTGTTTACTTTTTATTTTGGTGTACCCACTTTCCCTCATCCTGCTGTTTCTCCTTCTAATTAAGTTACTCATTTCCTGTGTTTCCCAGCATGCCCAACTCCAGAGAAGTGTTGCTTTCAATAAAATGTGGGTGTATGGGCATAAATAGCTTGAAATTGTGTGGAGAGCAACAGCGCCTCCTAGAACATGTCTTATGGCTGCATTTCAATCTGATGCGCTGAAGTTACTATTTCTGGGGAAGCTGGCATCTTTGCCTCTTCCGCAATGGATTTTTCCCTGTGTGATTGTGAGTGCCAAATGGTGGTGAGATCTTAATTTTGAGGGACTGACAACAAAACCTGACATTTCTGATAGCTTTTCTTGTGTCAAAACTCCATTCAAGCTGCACTGGAGCTATCTCAGTGTGACATCAAATATACATAAATTGTAAGGGGTATAAGGAAGTAGTTCAAAGCATTACATTCTTTTTTAGACACAAAACCTAAAGCCTCAAATGACAACAGCTCAGTGTCGGCAGTATATTTTCCACAAATTTGCTGTCTTCTATTTAGCTCTGCAGAACAGAGAACTTAAAAAAGGAGTTTTCCAAACTTGGCCTGTCAAAAGCATAGAGCCTGCAAATGCATTGTACTGAATTCATACGAAGCAACAGAAAGCCTCGATTACTTTGTTATTACTTTAGTTCAAAATTGGTTTTGCCCCATAGTTTGCATTCAGAAATGTTGACTGTTTTTAATGCTCAGAAGTCAGCATACTTCTTTGGCCAGTAGCAACGTTTCCACAAGGCCTAACAACAAAGAGAAGTGGACTCTTGCTAGGTCGACTGTTGCAAAGAGCTAACAGCAATACACAGAGGCTCTTTGTCTTAGTATCTGACCTCACTACTGGTCATCTCTTCAGAAGTCCTCACTTTGGATGTTTGACAGAGGACATCACCCAGCAGATCATCCATCATCTTCTATTTTTTTTCTCTGGAGAAGAGCAATAATTTAAGAGGAGAGAAAATATATCACTTCTGACTGACTACAAGCACAGTAATCTCGGTTGACTTTCATTACAATCGATGGATTTCATTTTCATTACTGATAGGCATAAGTGACAGAATCATGAAGTTTATGAAACAAACAAAACACTCAGGTAATGTGATTTTTTTTAATAAGTGGTAGTGTAAGTGATCATCAGCATGGATCCTTTCCAGTACAACGAAAGAATGAACACCTGTTAATTTTAAAACTTTTACATCACAAATGTAATAAAAAACACTTTGTCCCACCAAGCTTCTGTTCCTGCAATGGGATCTTTATTTTGGTGCTTGCAAATGGTGATAAGTCAATGTTCGCAGGTCCTTTCACTTGTTCATCCAGTGATCCAGCATACACCTCTGTTTGATACTCAAAACAGTGCTAGAGGATGTCAAATGAAGAATCCCATCTGGTAATGATGTCCTGAATAGGTTTGTGCATTGTTCAGCTTGGTTTGTTTTTCCTTGCTAACTGTGGCACTACATTGACCCACTTTTCATCTACTGAGACCATCTAGGCTGTTTGTGGCCCAGGTACTAAACGTGCAGAGACATCACTCAGTACAAGCTTCCCTGAGTACTGTGCAAATGTTAATTCCACCTCACTCAGATTACATGTTTGCAGGACAAAGTTTTCAAGGGTCCAGTCTGGGGTGATGTGATGCAACGTGATGGTAACATCAGTGGAGCTTTGGTGAAGCAAGAAAGAGATCCACCCGTCCCCTGACAATTGCACTATGGGAGTATTCTGTAAATCCACTCACTTTCCTTGGCCTCCTCACACACAGCAGGTATGCAAAGTTTCAAATCGATGCAGCTGACTTTCCAACTTCCAATGTCCAAAAGTGCAATGTATTGGTGGTATAAAAATACACCACCAAATAATAAATGGGCCTAGCAATGTATCGCCAAAAGCTGATTTTTGTCGGCTGGATTTCTTTAATTATTCATGGTATTCCCACATAAAATATAGGTCAGTTTTGCTAATCTCTGTCACTGATTGATGTAACACAATAGTGTTTCAACTTATAGATTTGGTGTTCAATGCCAACCCAAACAATATTCCATTAGTCATTTTAACATGTCTTGCTTCCCCTCAGAGGAATCCTCACTGCCATTCCATTACTCTGATAAGTCAAGTGAACTTTCTGAGATTGCCCTGTTGAGGGCCAAGGGAGTGAGTCAACAGTGATGAAGACAGGACCTCTTCTAGGTCAGAATGCATTGTGATTGTTAGACATTTCCTGTGCATGACCCACCATAACAAAAGAAGTCATATGTAAGTATAAATATGTAAACAAAATATATAGGATTTAGACTTATTTATGAAGCTAACCCATCTGCAATATATTTTACCCCAGGGCCTAAAAGTGGTATATTCAATGCCAGTAGGATATCTTTACATCTTTTGGGTGAACTGTCATGAAATTGATTGAGCACATTCGTGCTCTCCAGAGAGTGAACCCTATCAGTTTTATTTACCTCATCACATTTGCTCTAGTGACACCCTCAGGCCAAAATATCAACTTTACACACAAGATATCACAACATATAATTAGTGGATTGCCATGATATTTGAAAAAATGCATTCTTACTCTCCAATGGAAGACTCCTTTTGATTGTGGTGATTTTGATTGTGGCCTTTCCTCTAGACAAATAGCAAAACCATTTGCTTATCATACTCATGCTCCCCAGGGAATGAACCCTATAAATTTTGGTGTCACCATCACCTTTCCTCTAGCACCATCCCTAGGCCAAGATGTCAAATTTGACATCTTACAATCTATTGAGCAGATTTCCATGAAATTGAATGGGCACATTCATGCTCCTCAGAGGATGGACTGTGTCAGTTATGATGACCTCATGATCTTTACTCTAGCACCACCCTCTGACCATATGTGACTCTATTACTTTTCTTCTAGCAAACCCACAGGCCATAAAGTCAAATTTGATGTCTCAAAATCTGTTGTGCGGATTGCCATGAAATTTGGAAAGCACATTCATGCTACCCAGAAGATGAACCTTGTCAGTCTTGATGATTTCATGATCTTTCCTTTAGCACCAACCTCAGGCCAAAATGTACAAACACCGTTTTCCCACTACTTGTATTCCCCTGGCCTGATTAAAGGCAGTTGTATTCCATTTCTAATATTCCGCTCCCCATTGGACCTTGACCCCTTCCTCTGCAAGTGTCCACTCGCATGAGATATGATGCTACAAATTACCTATGATAGGTAGGATGTTATGGGACTGATGACATGGGGTTCTGGTGTCTGGTAAGTCTAGGTAAAATCCTCTGGCATACAGGAAATTGTCTTTTTTTCTCAATTTTTCCTGATTGTTCAATGAATATATAGAATACATATAAGATCTGTGTAATTAGCATGAGCAGTGATAGCCACCATGGCTGAGCAGACAATAAAAAGAGCACCACCTACAGAAACCCAAACTCCATCGACAGAAAATCCAAGAATGCCACAGTGCAAGACATACTGTTTGATTGACAGGTGATCTCTAGGAAGTGCAGTGCAAGATGAAGCCAAAACATCAGGAACTCAAAGGTCAACAAATAAAAGATTGCATGATAATGATTACAAAGACCGGTTTTGATTTGGCATTGAAACATTTTTTGATTTGCATAACAGTTGTCTGTTTGTGGCGTATTAATCAGGCCCAAAGCAGAGTAAACCTTGATGGACACTAGAGATGATGAAACCATGTGTAATTTGATCAACATAATGACACACAGATGAATGAACATGACAAATTTCCAAAACTTGAAGGACTTTTAAAATGCATGCAAGAACATGTTTAAAAGGCCTCTGTGCTTTGTTTCTGCATGTGAAGATGTAAGTCCTTTAAGGGTTGATATGATGTGAAGGGGGGTCAAGGGGTAAGAGACTCTCACAGCCATATTGAGCAGGCCTGAAAGCTGAGCTCTGGGACAGAGGCGTGACAAACTTAATTTATTCGAGTGGCATCTCACTCAAGGTCGGCTGCTTTAAACTGAATGGCTGTGCAACACAGGATGAACAGCAATTGGGCAATTCCTGAGTCCAGTAACCATGGTTATGAAAAATGGGGTAGGGGCTGGGGAGGGGGATCTAGCTTGTGTATGACTCTTGCATTGTTGAAATCTGTTTAAAGGGTGTTTACTTCCAACTGATGAAAGATGTAGACAGGAGCAGTAACTGGCTTGCCTTGTTTGTGGTTGTCCCTTTATATTGAAAGACATTTACAGGGTCCAGCATCTGGCATTTATATGACAGTCTTACTGTAGGTATTTAGGCCTGCATGCTGACTCAGCCTGACAGATAAACAACAGCAAGTAGACAAGACAAATGAGTTGTCCTCTAGTAGGACCTTCAGTCAAACTAGATCTAAAACCCTATTCACACCGGAACTAAAAATCACCTGGGGACATCCAGCCATTTACAACATTTGCAAAGATCAATGGGGATTTTAATCCCTGCCATATGTGTTATTTGCAAAATAAAAAAAAAATCCATCACAAATTACATACTGTATTTTGGTGAAGATAGTGGCTCCCTTGAAAATATTAATCCTGTGTGAATCCTTGGTAATTTCAGCTGCAATGTGTTTTTGGTGCCTTATTTCTCTTCTCCGAGACATGCAATTTTTCTCCTCCTCTTAATACGAAAATGGAGGCAGAACCCAATTTTAAATGCACAAAGTTTTGCTTTGCTAAATCAGAATGTTATAGTAAAATCTTGGCATTATATAAATATATCTTGGGCACCAGGTGATTTTAAGAATTTTTATTATCTTGTGGGAGTTTGGGCTGTAATTTATTTTTTACACAGGCTCCACAGATAATAAGGATGCTCAGGACCAGCACTGTGATGGTTACTGAGAGATTGAGTGGAGTGAGAACAGGATGGATGATGAAAGGCTGTGCTGTAGAGAACTATGGTGGTAGACTGTGGTATGGACCATGGAAATACTGTAAAATTCTCATGCTGGCTACGACCACAAACACAAAAAACCAAGCCTGTAGAAAATTTGAACATCTCGCATCAGATGCACATGTGCAGTGTTGTCTTAGAGGTCACTCAGGTCTGTGTACCACAAACCAAGGAGCTGATTGGACTTAACTTCTCTTTAAACTCTTCCTGAGAATGCTGTTCAAAGCTTCAGCCCTGGGAGGCGAGGGTGTCTTTTCTAACCACGCCATGCGCCAGCCTTGTGACTGCGTGCTATCGAGCTGCTGTGCATGTCCTTTTGTAAGGATGACTAACTCCTATTGATTTTCAACAGCAGGCTGTGAAAGCACCCACTTAAGTGATATTGAATCTGGAAAGAGCAAATTTGACAACAATTTCAGGCAAATTAAAATCTAGATTGAGGGAGTCCTCTGCTGGCATCCCAGTAGAGAGCTGTGTAGTTTCCTTTTCCCTCTGACACGACACAATAACCTTGATGCAAACAAGGTCATATTTTAAGAAACTGTCTATCACAGAAATGAAATGGTTGCTTGTGATAATGGATCAATAGTGGTAGAAAAGGGACAGAAATGGAACGGTGCAACCTCCAGGGGACAAACAGATAAACCCACCGCCCGGTTCCTTAGATATTTGGAGAGCTCTCTCAAGATCTTAGACGTGCGCTAAGAGTTGGAAAGACAGAGCATAAGAGATATCCTTCATTTTCAAATTAACATCTGAGATGTGCCTGCTTTGTGATTCCAGCCGTCTAGGAGACCTCTGAGATGAGGGGTCTCCTTTGTCACTCCATATCTCTCCATGGAGCCTGGCGAGGAGCCGCAGAGGAAAAAACCCAATCACCAATACACACAAATGCACATGAATGCACACATGGATGCATAACTACACATGAGTGCACACACTCACAGACACACACACACACACACACACTCTGGTGATGATAAGAACAGGGGTGTGTACTCTACTCCTTTACAGATTGTAGGCCCAATTATGACAGGGAGAGATACAGGGTGGACATCATCTGCATATAAATGGATTTGAGAACCTAAAGGGAGCATGGCTTTATAGCCCATAATGGGGAGATCCCATCACACCTCTCTAATGGGGAGAAAGTTATTAAAGTACAATCACAGACAACAGCCTTCCTCTCCACTCACCCTTCTAATGCAAATTTAAGTGGAATTAAACAATTATTATCATTGTGTTTTATTATTTCAAACAACTCCTCCCTGTGCCATTCCACTGTAATGTTTAATTCAATGTGAAATGTGATGTCCAGTTACTGTATAAGGCAACACATTTCTCCTGAAAATCTAATAGAACAGTATAAGGAATACAGAGAAGGGGGGAGGTACAACAGTATAACTAATGAGGCTTATAACAACTATGCTTATGAGGCATACTAAAGTTTACGGTCAATAATGGAGTGTTCAAACTCATCTCACTGTTCTATCTGTAAAAAAAAGAACCGCAGGCTTTTTTCATTTGTTTGATCTCTCCCAAAAGAGACAGGTCTTTGTTTGATTACCTCTTGATAATCCTCTGATAAAGTGTCTGCTGATCAAGAGATGTCCACTGTGTAATCTCCAAATCCACAGGTAATTATGGTGAAATCTACAGATAATCTAATCTCTTATCTCTACCTGCTGGAGACACGTTGTGAGACATTCGAGGGATGGCAGAAAACCAAAAAGTAACAGGAAAAAGTCAGGAGACAGGTGATGGATGCTGTCTGTTTTGCCATGTAAAGGCCTATATTTGGTTGCAAATCAGAGTAAAACAGCAACTTAAATTAAGTTTAAAGTTTTAGTGCTAAACTGCACTGATGCAGGATACATCTTCAGAATGACAGTCTCAGCTGGTTGTCAAAATGCATTATGGGAAATGTAGGGAATCATGAGCTTAAGTAGAAGGAGATGAGACAAGGTAGACCATAAATTGCAACACTACACAATCACAGAACAGCTCATAGAAAATAACAGATTGATAATATAAAATAGTGTAAGAGGATCTGAGATCCAGAGAAATCCTTTGAAAAACAACACAACCTGCAGAGCAGATGCCCGAGAAGGGATAGGAAACTAAAATATTTATTAAAAACCCTCATAAAACTGCAAGAATCTTTAGTCCTTTCTATGCAGAGAGAAGCCTAGCCTATCAGCTGATTTCTCCTGAGTCAAACCAGCAGTTTTGATCAGGATTAAAAGCTACTTTCACATGTAAGAGTGGAGCGATCCAATCAGAACACACCTCAGTTTTTATTCCTCCCACCCCATTTGATTGACTCTTCAGCTACACCTGTTATCCTTTGCTAGGCTAACAAGCTAACAGTGACTGTTATAGCTCATTAGCTATAACAATAACTCACTGAGGCTTGTGCGCATGTGCTATACACACTGCAAGATTACGTGCGGCAGCCTGTGTCGTTGCCATGGTAAGTGTAAACAGTAAAAGTCAGGCACAAAGTCGAGCCCTAATGATAGTTTTATAAATGTATACATTTACAGTTTTACCTATATTAGTTTGGTGGTCTAGACCAGACCTATCCGTTGTCTGGGCTTGTCTGGACTTGTTGCTGTGGTCCTTTAGGTCCTTCGTCAATATCAAAGCCGTGCAGCTATGCAAAATTAGAACCTGTGATTGGCTGATAGTGTGCCTTATGTTGGCATGCTGCCATTTTCATTTCATTTCATTTCAAATTCCCCATTGTAAACTGGCAGAGTGCACTGTCTTCTCTCTATACTCCAAACGTCTTTGGTCTAGGGAAACAACTTAATGCTGGACTCATCAATGATGGCTGAACCTGCTGACATTTTTCACCACCTCCACACATACCAGCCAGTGAGAAGAAGACATTTAGGTCAAAGGACCTACCTGCATCCTTCAAACTTTCAAGAATTCAAACACTGCTGCTTGGGGCTAACAAAGTCTAGTAGTAAAGCTTGGAAATGTCAAAAAACAAAAACAAACAAAAAAAAACATCAATCAAAATAAAAGCTTTAGGGATCATTTTGAGTGTGTGGGTGAAAATAAGGGCCTGTGCTGACAAAACCTATTTTGCATCATGTCTTGCACCTGGTATATATCTGTTATTGACTCTTGAACTTCATGTGATGTAAGTATTTGTGTTAATTCAGTCTTTTTTATTGTATCAGTGATGTGTTCTGTGTGAAAACTCTAGTATTTTATTATATGTTTAACTCCTGCTTATCTGTCCTACCACTCCATAGAAAAACCATCGCCATACCAAGCAATCTGGAGCACTGAGGGCTGTCACACTAGGAAAGACCAGGAACTGCTACGACTTCCAAACACCCACTCACATCACACAAATAAGAGAACAGCTGTAAAAAAAAAAAATCATGTTTTTTTTTATTTTTTTTTATTGACATTAGAGGCATTCCTTTTCACTCAAAGATAAATGTGCTGATAGCATGAAATGAATTTTGTTGCATCCATATGGGGTCAGTTAAGTCTCAATCACAAATCAAAACGATTCACAAAGGTATGTCATGATTTATAAAAACAGAAGTGTGATCACAAATATTTTTCTTATACCGACATAAATATTTTTCATGTTCCGAAATATTTTCTTATGCTCACAAATATTTAATAAAATGGAGTCTGCATGAATCCAAAAATTATCCAAAAACATTATTATTATTGTTATTATTATTGTTGTTAAATATTATGTTATATAAATATTATGTATTATATATTTTGGTCACTTGTCTCAAATGAATTTGTGTGCATAAAAAATATATTTGTGCACATTTCTGTGTATAAATCATGACATTGTTTTTTGTTTATTTGAGATTATTGAGACTTAACTGACCCATTAACATCCATGATAGTTTAGAGCAGGCAAACAGGATAAGACATTTTGATATTGACTTTTTCCCTTAAGTCAATATGACAAAAATTACCTTAACATCAGAGTTGCTCTCTGATGTTGACTATTTATTGTAGATAAAGATATGTTTGATATAGTCTAACTATGCAAGTAGTAAAGATACATAGGAGTGTTTTTATTTTTTTTTTATTTTTGTTTTTTACCTCCAGTGATTGCGTTTCGCTTTCTTTTGTCATTTTCATGCTTCGTTAACAAAATGTGTAAAAAGGGGTTTGATGACTCTGTAATGATGTGGAGATGCACTTACGGGCTTAAATTTCCATATTAATGAAGGCATCAAGAAGAGCTTTTACCTCACATGGCAAATAGGAGCACTTTCCCTCAGTGACCGTGACTGTGCTGAGGCCTGTACCTTTAAAAGCTGTTTCTCATCCAA
This sequence comes from Holocentrus rufus, assembly GCA_900302615.1. Taxonomy (NCBI): domain Eukaryota; kingdom Metazoa; phylum Chordata; class Actinopteri; order Holocentriformes; family Holocentridae; genus Holocentrus; species Holocentrus rufus. The sequence continues at coordinate 12,734 of OMLF01051030.1, forward strand.
AGCCATTTGCAGCTAGTGTAGTTCCCTGGTTGTTAAAATGAGCACCCTGATGATTGCCATCAGTGGTGAAGTGATTGAGCTGAGTGAATCTAAGGTAGAGCAACTACGTGGCCAATGTGGAGGGAATGAGCCGAACAGATTGAATTGAAAAGAGTAGATATAAAAAAAAGCAATAAAACTGAAGGGAAAAAAAAAACTAAGAGCAAAGCATGGCTCTTAACAGTAACACAAGCCGATTGACTGTGCTCAGATGTGCATGCTTAAAACAATCTAGGATAATGTAGTCCATAACACAAATTTTCCTGTTTTTGTAGAGAAATGCTTTGTACCATCACAGAGTTGCACTTTATAGAAATAAAGTCCATTAAATTTCTAAGTGTTTTCCTTGGGAAACTTTATTGAAATGACTTCTGACAAATAGCTCTTTAGTAGCGTCGTGCAATTCATGAACAAACATCTTTTGAATTCATCTTACTACTGAACTAAGTATACTCAGTCTAAAAGATTTGTTCATATAATGTAACGTTACCTTATGTTCTCATGCACGTCTTATTCTGTCTTATCCTGTCAAGCACAATGGGGATATCAAAAAAAAAAAAAAATTTTTTTTTTGAATTACATTGGTATTATCCTACAATGTGACATGTTTACTGAGCTGATTGTATGATAGATCCTGGACACAATCATACAGGGCTCTATTTTCATGGTAAGACCTGGTATATAATATCATATCTAATTAGAATTCACATTTATGGACATGGTGGTTTCCATGCATATAGATGGTGATGTCATATTTTGGAGGACATTCACACGATAACAGTGCAGTTACAACAATCATTGCACTACAATAAAATTTTAACATGTTGCAGTCAGGGCCGTAGCCAGGATTTCAAAATTAGTGAGGTCCATCCCGGGAAAGACACCCCTTTTACCAGTTTTTGCACAAACCATACCAAAATGTCACCTACAAAAATAAGTACACTGATACACTTGTTGGCACAAAGAAAATGTTTTTATTCGGCTAGCAGTCTCTCTGTGTGTGTGCGTGTGTGTGTGTGTGTGCGTGTGTGTGTGTCAGTCATCCTCGACGTGCTCCTCTCTCTGCATTGGACCTCTGAAATTATATAGAATACACAAACATACGTTAAAATGATCACCCGAGTACATTTGCAACAGAGAATCTGTATAACATGAATTACTCATTGGCTAAACTCAATGCTGCTCAATATTAATTTTATCTCTTTATAAAAAGCAGTAAATTGTAAGGTCTTTGATAAGCTGCGACAGGTAAGAGTAAATATTATGATTAGGACATGAAAAAAGTGAAGCAGACATAGTGCAATTACGTCACTATTTAAGTAACAACTTTCTGATTCACTTTTTAATACCAGTTTAACATACAAAAAGTAAGTTGTGATATTATATGATTATACTCCTCCTTAATGTTATGCCTCTTACTAAAATCTTAAAAAACAGCTAGTAAAATAGGCCTACTCAGTTTGAAACTCAATACAGCGGTTTGGCCAACGAGAATAAAGTCTAATAAACAAGCTTTGTTCTTCTCTATGTGGTTCAGTGCAACAGTTGGGCCAAAAAAATAAATACAAGTGATACCTCTCGCATCTAATAGACAAGCTTGCGTCTTGCAAGACGCCTATGCTTGTTGCTGTTGCAGATTAGCCAGCAAAGCTTCAGATGTCCGTGATGCTCTGCATCAGTCAAGTTGTTGTTTTTCTCTGCGTGTATATTATTGTAGTGGCGATTCAATATATAGTCCTTTAACACACGCGATATATTTTTTTTCCTCGGCGCCATAGTTAGCTAGCTACAAACCTTAAACATCCCATAAAATATGCCCGCGCTCTCAGCAGCGGTACTGGCATCGTTACTAGGCAACGAAGCAGGTTGACTCACGTTGCGCTGTATTTATGAATGAATGGATAGGTGGCTTATTTTTGGCATATTGATTTTTTTTTGTTTTGGCCTTTGGCCTGGCGGGGGGTCTACTTGCAAGGCCTGTACAATGGTTGGGGAAACACTGAGTCTCTGTTGCCATGGTTACCAACTCGCGGTGAGATACCGCCAGGGCAGCCGGCAGTTGGCAAAATGTTTTATCTCGGGAGTCGGACGT
>OMLF01051036.1:0-22440 GCA_900302615.1 Holocentrus rufus
CCCTCAAGCAAAACATAGGTGAGAATGAAATAGACAACTCTTCCTTGTGTTTTTTATATTTCCATAGCGGAGAGATATCAGACAGTTTTTTCCTCTCTCTCAAAGCCACGAAGAGGTCTATAAATCATTCATCAGTAAGTCTAGTCATCTCTAACCCAGTCAGAGCTCCCAGACCCGTCATGAGTGTGTGAATGGTAGTAAAGCTGTGTCTTTACTTGTTTTTTTTTTCCTGTCACCTGACAAGGATAAATACACGCTCTGGCTGCTACTTCAGGATAGATGGAGGAGGATGTGTGAAAGTGTCCCACCGCTGGGAAGGTTACGCTCGTTTGTTCCAGAGAAAAGTGTGCTTGTACTGTGTGTATGTGTGTGTATCTGTGTGTGCACGCCTGCCTGCCTGTACTTGGTGTTCTGTCCTAAATCTCCAACTACCCCATGAGACCAGGGGAGGCATTTACCTCAGTTGTGGTTCTGTTTATGCACACTCTCAGCTCGGGGGAGACGGTGCAGTCCAGCACAACTTCATTTTTCTGAACCTTCTGAAAAGCGGAGGCCGTTCAAAAGGATGCCATTTTTGAAATGTTTTGAAATTCTGCACCAGTGCTTATTGGAAATATTCACCGAGAATGTGAACCTAGGAATGCTCTGAGCAGTCTGCTTTGTTGTTGAAGTGCTTACTTGAGATGAACAGTTATATAAATGACTGAGAATATTTTCATATTTGTACCAGGAACAATGGACGAGGTTTTGGCGTCCTTACAGCGTGGACAGATTCAGCTTCGAAAGGTGCCTGCCCCGAGGACGGCGCCCCCTGCAGGGGACCTGAGGAGCAACCTGATGACTGCCATCCGACAGGGAGTCACCCTGAAGAAGGTGAGACATGCTAGAAGAATGAAGGAGCCATGTTTCCTTTATACAGAGTTGGGTTTTAAGACCAGTGGTCCAAGTGAAGGGCCAGTGTGCGAATAACTGAAGGTAGTTCCACTTTTCAAAAGAAATGAGGTAAGTGGTGGTGACTTCGTTGTAGGAGTTCAGTGTCACCTAACAGTGGTCAAAAATACACTATAAATGTAAAGAAAATCCAATCCTTGTCTGGTCTCGTCAACTTACGTTCATTTACTGATACATTATGGTGATTTGTCTTGTGTTTTTATTTTGCATTTAATATTTTTATATGTTTTGTATTGTGGTTTCACTTTTGTTTTTTTGTTTTTATTGTACACCCTTTACTGAAACCTGTGCAAAATTTCTTTAAGGGACAATAAATGTCTGAAATCAACTTTTTATCTCCCCTGCCAACAGCTGGTAGACTAATAAAATTACCTGCCAGGAATTTTTCTCAGCCAAAATAATTAATATAGGCTTGTTTACTTGGCATGTAAGTAACAGGACAGGACATTGTAACCGGCAGCCAATCAGCAGTCTGATACAGAGCTGCTGTTTTGGTTTAAATTTCATTTGCTCACCGTCACAGACAGTGTAAGGAATAAATTTGACAACCAGCCAAGACGTAGCTGAGCTGTGGCGGGTGACCCTTATTGATTTCTTCACCTAAGACCGACAAACTCCAACCGTAGTTCGTCAAGTGTTCATTTCAGACCACGGGGGCTGTAATTTTGATCAGAAGCCTGAAATTGATTTGGATCTTGTAACGCTGCAGGTTCCTGTGCGAGCAGAAGTCCAGAACAGTGGAGACAACGAACTGGAGCGCAGCATCAAGGCCGCCATGCAGAGGATGAAGAAGGTCTCAGCCGACTCTGACGAGGAGGACGGAGATGAAGAGACACAGTTGGCAGATTGGGACAGCTGAGACTACTCACATGCACACACTCACACACTAATGAAGATGTCCCCTTAAATTACCCCTGCTCCAGTTTTTTTCTCCATGTTACTAAGCTACAGCATATGTTACTGCCACATTTTTACCAAGAGTGGCTCCCTCTTTGACAAGGCAGGGATTACGTCTCCTTTAAATACGACACCGCTGTTTGCCCAACATGTCACACACTTATCTTATGTGTCATTTTAAAATAATCCCAAGGTGACAGTAACGCCACCCAAAAATCAAAATAATCAGCAAACAGTAAAGCCAGGGCTCCATCTCGTGTGAGCAGTGAGTTTACAGAAATGTCGAACTGAGTGAACGAGGTGCCAGAATTTAGCACTTCATGTAGAACAACAAGCATTAATTTGGAAATGATTGAATTGCTCGTATCTGTTAGTATTATATGTCTCGAAGGCCCTTGGTGAGCCAGACATCCACACAGCAAGGGGAGCAAAAAAAAAAAGAAAAAAAAAAAAAACAACCCTGTGCCTGAAGCAGAGACAACACACAGCAGATATATATCAGCTTGGACATTGTAATAATCTGATAAAGATTTTGACTCGATTGTACCTTTAATAAGGGCTTCCGCAGATAACGAGTTTCGCGGCTTTTGCAAATTTTTTTTTTGTTTGTTTTTTGTTACTAACCAGAGAAAATGTCAATGATGTATTGAAAGTAGCACTCATTACAATCTACATGTTGGTCATTGTATTATTGTCTTATTACTGTCTTTGTTTAGGTCTTTAATTTTGAAATTTCCGAAGGTCTTCTGTCATGAATTACATGAACACAGACTCTTCTAACGTGCAATTATTACATGATCTGATGTTCGTCGCTCTGTGATGCCATAACAAATGAAGCTTGAATGTTGGATTCGTTTGCCTTTTGTCAACCAACAGAGATTCTTAATTTTAGCACTGCCCATTTGATTGCATCAACATACACATCTGTCAGCTCAATGATCTCTGCTGACAACTCAAATCTCCGGAAAAGCTTTAGATGGGCATGTTGACAGGTAATCCTTAATGTCTGGGGCAAACTTTGTACTTAGGACCTTTTGAACGTGTGACACAGCACTTGATCTACTCAGACCTGATGAGGGTATGAGAGTACTATGAAGCACTGGTCTTTATTCTGTATCGGTTTCTTTGCTGGAGTGTCTCGAGGATTGCAACATTGGATGGCAAACAGCATTAAAGTGTTTGCAGAAAAAGACTTGCTCGCTCCTCAGTTTCCTTTCATTTTGAACTTTTGAATGTGTGCAAATATATATAAAAAGAGCATTCTGATGTGTAACAGATAAGTTCTGAAAGGTGTCTGAAACTACTAAATGAAGACTTTTACACTTGGGAATGCTGGTGATTTCTCTCTAAATTCAGCATCTGCTGGAACCCGACGCCCACTCTGAGGTGTGTTCTTTGACTTCTGAGTGTGCGTGCCGCTTCTCGATCTCCACAGGTTAGACGGGCCCAGGTCATAATGAAATCCAGTTATTTAAATGAGTCATCTGAAGAGATGCCTTATCACACTGTGCTGGTGAACCCCAGTGAGTGTGCTTTGGCAGATCTGTAGCCCACATGACGATGAGTCATATTGCAATAACCAGTCTAGCAGTCCTCACTCTGAAATCTCTTTCCTGCAGTACGGGCTCAGACATCCCCAGCCTTTTGTGATTGGGTTTATTCAGCTTTATGTACTTAAAGAGCTGACACTGGCGAGGTAACGATGACTGCTCTTAAACAGCATCTTGTTTCCAGGGTTCCCTTCACTATGCATCTGTGTGTGTGTGTGTGCATGCATTTATTAGTAACGTCAAGGCAAAGTCAGGTGAAAGGAGGGTCATGCACCTCGGGAAGACACACACGGCAGATACCGGGTAAACCGACTGATTCAGCATCAGTGTGAAATTCCGGCAGCCTCTGTTACTATGGCAACAGGAAGTCTCAGTGGTAGGGGCCCACAGTGTTTTCTCTCTCTCTCAACTCGCCCACTCATCAGTCACACAATGAGCCTTGCCCAGAGTTAAAGAGAGAGGGGGGATGTCCAGAGAAAATGATCAAGAAAGAAATGCGTCTTTGTGACTTTGCCATTGTGCTGATTGGAGGCTGATTGATTATTGATGCTTTTACAGTAACAGAATAACTTCCCACTCACCCAGAAGTCACATACATTCCTGTATAAAACCCAACGAATTCATTTCTGAAGGTGAGCAAGAAAAGGAAGAAGGTTCTCAGGGAACATCTAAAAGTCTCATTGGCTGGGAAATTTTAGGGACTAATTAAAATTTTGTTCTTAGGAAATAACACTGGACATGTACTTTCATACTCAAACAATTATTCACACGGCCATTTACAACAAAAGGAGTGAGTGGGATTAAGTTGCCAAGGCAACATGTCCTCTGATCCACCACTGCAGCTATTTCCCTCAGTATGATGAGGACATTTGGAGTTTGGGGTTTTCTGTTCCTCAAAGATGATTTTTTCCCTGCGTTTGTCTGGATCTGAAAGAAACTGATACGTGCCACTGTAAATAAATCTCAACTCATTCCCTTTGGTTATGTGTCTTTCTGTTAGGATTAGAGCTATATTTAGCGCTATGTAAATCGACATCGGGGGAAAGATGTGAGGTGGCGGAGCTTCTGTAGAGGAGCCTCGCTGGGATGCAGCTCTGATGCCACAGCTGTAGGCTCGGTCCACAGCCCTCGCGCAGCTCTTCACCTATGAACTCGGAGAAAAAAAAAGCTTCAAGCAGAGCAGACAGGCATTATCTTCCTAAGTGGTTTACAGCATCTTCATTTTTGACACAGTACCCACAATGCTGATCTGCAACAGAGTGCGGATTAAGGAAGTTTCCCTCGTCCTCGCTGTTGCAGAGATGTGGCCCAGCGCCGCATGGTAACCAGTGAGTCATTTTCCTTAGTTACATCTTACAGGCATTTGAAACTGAAAGGAGGACGCTGACCCGGCAATGTAATTAAACTAAATTTTAACAATTGTCAGTTCTATAGTACAATATTGAACAGGAGTCACAAAAGTGGATAAGAGGCATTTGTTTGACAGGAAGGATCATAGGTTCTGTTATCCAGGTTCAGGTGACTTATGAACAGTAGGGTTAAACAGAGAGAGAACAATAAGCAAAAAAGTCCCTTCATAGACAACTCCATCTCATAGCACGATCAAAACAGTGATGGAAAATATAGACTTATAACATCATAGTGTTTCCCCATAAATATTCCACTACAACATGTGCCTTTGATTTCATTTAAAGTACTATATTTCATTCCAGCATACTGCTGAACTCTAAAAAGGTGGATTACCCATCTTAAAAAAAAAAAGAAAAAGAGTTATTGACACCATCTTGAAATCAAAATCCTCCATTATAAAACCTCTGAAGCCAGACAATTTGGTATACATATATTGTACAGTGCGTTTGTGGAGACATAAAGTTAAGGTATTGTTCATGTACTGGGCACGCTCCAGAAATACTTTGCAGATAGGCACCAAAATAAATAAATATGTCAAACGAAAATCAATAATCTCACAGGGTTGTATTGAAAGGCCCATGCCATCTTATGTTTTCAATGAAGTACACTTTCACATTATTCACCCGGCTAGCAGCACCAAGTCCCCTCACCCAAAATAACCACCACCATAACAAAAACTAGTGTGTGGGAAGCACATCAACAACAGCTTTGAAGACATACTTCTTTGTTCTACAAATGGACAAAAAAATACTATCACACATGCAAAATCCTTTGAACACTACACTCATGGCAAATGGGTTTCCTATTATTATTTTTGGATGACTAAGTTTAATAACAGTCCTTGGCTGAGACAAGGAGTTTTCCTTTTTTTATGCAAATATAATCTTAAGGACTGTGTACTGAAAACACCCGCAAACAGTTGATGTAATTCTGCTCCAATCCCTTCGTAGAGTAGCTTTTGTGCCAACACCTGTGTTGCCATTTGTGTTTCTCACCCCACCAGGAAACATTTACACTCTTAGGATGGGCTCGCCAGCCTGCGTTTCCTCCTCACCTTGTTTTGTTTGTGAGGATGTTTGTTTTCCATTAACACTATCATTTTAATTGGGTTTTTCACAAAAATTACCAAGTTATTATTATGGTGATGGTCATCACTTGGCCAGTTCTCCTTGCCAGGTGGGAATAGGCCCACCTGGAGGCACTTTGTGTCACGGCCATGTGTCATATATGTGCATATAATCTAATGAGTACAAACTGTCTTCAAACACACCTGAGATAGACAAGAGGCAAGAGCAAGGACAGTCTTTAAAAAGATTTCATCTAATTCTCTGAGGTGGCCAGGATTAACACCAATTATTACTTTAGTGGTGCTGAACAGCATTTTCTTTGTGTGTTCTTCACTTTAGCCCTTTTAAGCCCCTTCTTCCCACTCTAAGCTCAGGCTGCCAGTGTGGAAACAGCTGCAGCCTTCAAGAAAAAGAGATGGATAGAATCTAAGAACCCACCACCAGCTTTAACGCCGTTTCCCCCCACAGAAACGGAGAAGTAACCTTTAAAGAGTGACTCTGGATTTGGTTTCAGAATGCCAGCGCACAAAATGGAGCCATTTGGTGGAGCATTCTGGCCCTCCTGTTAGTAGGTCTGCCAGTCTTTCTCTCTCTCTGTCATTCAAAAAAAAAAAAAAAGAAAAAGGAAAGAAAAAGAAAAAACACCTCTTTTACTCGCATGGTAGTGTTTGTTAGTAGCCAAAGCTGATTGTTTCTGAGTGGACGTCACCTTGGGGGAGTGGGTGCCACATAGTACTGCCCTGAAGACACACGGTAGTAAATCCTTCAAATCTGACCTCTGACCCTTTCAGCTCTCAGTGCCGCTCAGTTATCCGCGCCTAACTTGGACAGCCCCTGCCTGAACTCATGCAGCTCGTCTATCTTGCCATCCAGAATATCCATGAACTTCTTCAGCTCCCCTTTAATGTTGCCCTGCTTTTGCTGATTGTCGTCTATGTCCATTTGAAGACTCTCTATCCTCCCTTCCAACTCCTTGTTCTTCGTCTCCGCAGCCTGTGGACAGAGATATGATGTCAGAAAAAAAAAGAAGAAAAAGAAGAAACGAAAACCAGACTGTTTCATTGCAACAAAGAAATCAAATGGTAGACTTAGCGGAATTCAAATCATCCCCTAAATTGGGAGCTTGCCTTTACGCCATATGTCCTTATTTAAGCAAATCTACCATGCATGCCAGGAGTGCATTGCCATGTATATCTGAGCCTCGGGGACGTAAAAAAAAAACTTCGATTACAGCCTTTTGCAAAGTGAAAAAAAAGATAAGTTGAATATGCTGAGACCTGTTCTCTCGGCATTTTTCCTCAGCACCAGCCAGCCAGCCTCTTAAGAATGAGCAGCGATGTAAAATAACTAAATTTAAAAAAAGGACACATTTGCATTTAATTTTAGGGAAATTTGCCGAACGGTGTGTAAGAAAACACACTCACAGTTGTAAGTCGAGCGCGCTGTGGAGCAAGAGACTTTAAAAAGGAAAACGTTCCCTCAGTCTAGAATAGGTTAAAGCATAATGACTCTGGGAAAGGCGATTAACTTCTTTATCGGCAATTTAGCGTACTGTGTGGCCAATTGCTCATGTGCTTTTGAGGAGTTTGTTTTGAGGAGATCTGATGGTTAAAGCTGCTGCCAGAACAAACAACCAAGGTCTTTAGATGTAGACAACTTTAAAATTTTTATTATATGGGGGTAGAGGACATTGGGGGCGAGGGAGGGGGGGGCAGTCCTCTAGACTAGCAGGCGACACTAGTGACACATTAATGCCAAAGATACCACTGAAGGGAGGGGTTTAAAATAGGAGCTCTAAACGGGTGTTGTGCCTGCATGACCGTATTCTCCAGCTGACTCCTGAAACCTGATCTCCACGTGGAGTGCCGTCCTTAAATAGAAAACTGAAAGCACAGAGGCAGAATAAGTGGATTTAAAAAAACACAGAAATACATCAATTTTAGGGGAATGACTGATTTGGCCGTGATTTAGAAGTGGGATCTCAAATTGCCTTGATGGTCCACAGCAAGGAAGTAATTTTGAGTTTTATTTGATGTACCGTCTTCTATCTCAGTGGATGCTGGGCCATTTTTGTGTTTTCTTTGGGGCCTAGTGGATTGGGAGAGGTATTTGAGGCATCCCATTGTTGCCTCTGTGCTTCTTCCTCAGTTGATATAGCCTGTTTGTTAGATAGGTTTCAGCTTGAGCCAGTTCTGTTGTCATTGTCATTCATGCAGTTGGCTGGTGCAGAAACAGACCTGGAAACCAGGCTTTGTAAAGCGTAAGAACTTCAGGCACGCCACTGTTGGTTTTACCCTCGCCCCGATCCAGTTTGAATGGCACCACATGCACGACAGCTTGGATGATGAAACCCTGCGTCTGAGTCAGTCAGAGCAGAGGAGGGGGGTGAAGATGAGCGTCACTATCAGTACAGCTCATGTCAGACTTGGCACTCAAGTGGGCAGGCGGTCATAGACCAAGCCCGGCACTTCAGGTTTCACAAAAAAAAAAAGTCTGATGTGCGGCTCAACAAGAGACCGGCCTTGAAGAACAGGTGCTCTCTGTGGGAGACGATGGGCGTGGATCCATATCGTGTCAGGGTTTCTGTTGACAGAAACTCACACCCAACGCAGACTCACAAGACCAGCCACATGCCCGTGGATTTGCAAAATGACATGTTATAACCCCGGGTCTTAGGAGCTGGCCCTGATTACGAGCTACCTACATTTTTGTAACCGGCAAAAATCGACAGATCAAATTAAATCACACCATTTATTACTTCTCTGTAACTCCCAGAGAGCCATGACAGAGATACATCAGTATTTTTCCACACATGTACGCACAAGAAGACAACACCTTTTAAAAAATATCATTATGTCTTTATTTATAGTACTGGGATGACACATATTTATAGATACAGTAACCACCACATGTGTGTGCATCATGTGATAGGAATGTTGTGTCGCCAGCCACGGGGCAGAATGATGAATGCCACTCTTATTCTCTACTTCCACCTGAAAGGACTGCTTACGCCTCAAAACCCACGTGTCACGTCAGTGTGACAGCTGTTATGTCCCCATATGTGTTGCATATTCAAGGTCTACACGCTTCGCCGTTTTGTCGCAAGTCACGGCTTTCAGCGTGCAGGGGCTTGTGGGAAATCTGTTTGTGTGATTTCAGGCTGCTGTGACCTTACCTGCAGTTTCTCAGTGATGCTCTCGCACTCCGCCATGAGCTGAGGGATTATCTCTGCCTGTTTCCTCAGGTTCTCTAATTCCTGGGAAAACAAGATCAGCAATCAGTTCTTGAAAAACTGTTAATTCGCATATTGCTGCACATGAGAGATACCGGCAATACAAAGCAGATGAGGAAAAAGAAATAAAGAACACCACAGCACAGGCTTTGAATGAATACTCCAAGATATAGCCTTATGGCCTTATGTGTTCCTCTTTGCGTTTAGATTGGGTTTTTCATGCTTTTATTAATCAATTAAACATCTATTATATCTGCAAAAAAAAATCCTGGCTGCCTTAGGATAAGCACACTACAGGTTTCATAGCCCTGTTAGCGCTTCAAGTACTTCAAGCCAAGTAATAATTGGCCTACTCTTTTTCAGTCGCCTGGAGCTGCTTTGTGTTAGCTCACGGCTGGCCAGCACCGGGGTCAACATCGCAGTGAGTGCTTAATAATTCATAGGCACGTTTTTAATTGGATGAGTTGAGCGTGTGCATTTCTAGAAGGGGGTGAGTCACTCGGCTCATGCTCCGGCAGATGAACCCCTGGGCTGTCTGCTGTATGAATGCACGGCCAACAGTGAGATCTCATTTCGCAGGACCCTCGGTATGTGCTATGAGCATCATGGCTGATGCACAGGACCGTGGAGATGAAGGATTTGAAGGATTTGTTTATTTGGTTAGAATCTGTCAGATTTCTTTCTTGTCATCATCCTGCAGGGAATGTTCTTCCAAGGAAAGCTTTATGCATTCTACTAAAACTCAGATATGTGGATAAGCTGCCAGGTGGCAAACTAGACTACTGTAACACCGTTTACCCAAAGGAATTTTAATGGACCTTACGTAACTTAGTTATAAATATCATATTTTTGTAGCACAGTGATGAATAGCAACAGAAATACCTTCATTCACCTTTATGGGGAGAGTTCACGCCAGCGTGCATTGCACCAAAATGACTCATTTTCTCACATACAAGTCGGTCTCTGTGAGCTTCATCATTTTTTGTCAGATAAAATATATAAAATTGACCAGGCCACATATTCACTTTAAGCCTGAAAAATCACAGTGAATGGAAAACAAATTCAAAAAACTGTATTCTGCTGGTTAAATTTACATATACACTATTTTGAACTGATTCATCCTCTGTTTTCCTCCTAAAGTGGCTGAATTTGTTATGTCAATCTTCTCTTTTGTCTGTCTGATACGCAGCTGAAAACCAGAGTCACTCACCACAGAGGGGGGGTAGGAGGATGGGGGGGTCGGAGAGGCAGTGATACTCTTAGGGAATGCCACAAGTCATTACTAATAAAATATTTGCCTGCAGACTGAAACAGCATTTAATCAGTAATGAGTAAAGGTCAAAAGACTGTGTGTCCATGCAGGGCCCATCCTCATTAGAACTAACAGGACCATTAGCCTCTGCCGGGCTGAGAATCAGCTATTTTGGATTATGGATGAATGACGTCATAGGAGGAAGGCAACAGCTCTAAATTCCTGCATCCTTTTTTTTAATGTAGACAGCAAACTTTTAACTATGTTGCACAAAACCCTTGTTGAAAGAATCCTAAACTTCTGTAGCACTTGCTGGTTTGGTAGTGCTGCTGTCACACAGAAAAATACCCGGAGGAAAATCACCACTGCAGCCAGTTAAAGGCCTGGGGACAAACCACTTAAACCAGCTAGGCCTGGATTGTATCTTCAAGACAAGGGGCCTGGATGAGGCAAACAAAATTCTTTGTGACCCCAGTCACCCCTTGTTTGCAGAATTGGCTCAACTTCCCTCTGGCTGAAGTCTTCTGACCTCAGACAACAAGAAAAATGGAACCAAACAGTCCCTTTCCCTTAAGTTATAACTCTACTGAACAAAAGTAACTACACTTAGTCCAGCTGGTTTGGGGCTATTGCTCAAGATTTTATACAGCCTTTGCATAATGTGGTGCGGTCACTACTTGTACACTGTGTGTGTGTGTGTGTGTGTCTTATGTTCTGTCACTGAAACATCTCAAACGTAGCTGCACTACAGCCTTTACTACTACACTGCAATTGTCCTACAGGGGTCAATAAAGTTCTACTACTACTCTCAGGAAATGAATGCACTTTCCACATTCTGGCTATTTTTGCAGAGCCAAAATATTGCAATAAGCACCGAAACAATGCAAAAATCAGGTAAAATGCTGAAAAAAATAAAAGGTGCAGACACAAAATAAGAGCAAGAGAAAGAACAATAAGAGTGGCCTGTATAAAAATGTCGGGGTTTAACAAGACGGATCCATAGAGAACTCCAGATCCCACAACAAAACCTGTCATTTCCTATTGGAGTGTAATCACCCCCTGAGGGACAGCAGTGGTATTGAACGGGCAGAGGATGTGCAGAGAGGTACTGTACAGTGAAAAGACTCACTGAAATCAAGGATTATGGAAGAAGAGAAAGCCAGACTTGTAACTGCAGCAGATTAAGGGGTGGAGCGATAGACAGTGGTGGAATGCTGGAGAACTAATCTGAAAATTATGATTGATAGAAAAAGGATGAGTGGGCAAAGAGTGGATTATAAATGTAAACTTGTAGGTAAAACGCTACTTCTGCTATGAGATTCTAGACAGTGGCATCATCCTTTACAGAGCTCATATCAACAAGTCTGCACTTGATACTGATCGCGGCCAGGGCCGTGATATTGCTGGGTCAAGATCGATGTAATTGGATTAGATTGCATTTTCTAGGGCTCGGAGCTTGGTAAAGTGATCAAATAGCAATAGATAGTCGCAGATCTGAAGCGCTGTGGGTGTTTGTGTGTGTGTGTGTGTGTGTGTGTGTGGACATCTCACCTGCTCTTTGTCCTGTAGTTCGGCCTCCAGCTCCTGCACTCGTACGCTGAGCTGCGCGTTTTTCTGCTTCTCTTGGTTGGCTTCCTTACACTGGGCTTCCAGCTCTGCGATCTACCGAGAGAAAGAAAAGAGCAAGGACTGCTCGATGAAAAAGCAGACGAAATAAAGGTATGGCAAAAAGGGATGACTGTGACAAGATATTGAGTCTTTCAATTACATTTGCACGAGCAGAAAGTCAAATTCTGGCTCTTATTCTAGATACACGGTGAAAAGTGGTATCTTGGTTCACCAGTAACAAAATAACTTGTGGCATGTTACAGAAAGAAGAGTTGCACTGTTGCAATGTTGGTCCAGTAGCAGCATCAGCCCACATTGATTATGAAACTAAAATGATTCTATTTATAGTGGACCTACAGCTGGGACACTGGTACTAGGAATGCAGCAGCGGATCTGCTGTTTTGAGGAGAGAAACAGACATTATAGGATTTACCAATATTTGGTTAGGTGTTCACACATCACATTATACAGATTTCAAATCACAGCTTTACTTTAAACACTTTTGCCAAACAAACTAGCACAGAGATTTAATCGCCTCTGGTGCAGTTATTTCTGTCCTTTTTATAGAGACGGCGTTACTGCACAGTTCACGTTTGTGTACATTACTTAGCCTCCCTGCGGGAGTGCATGACTGTATTACCTTTTCCCTGAGTGTGTCACTCTCCTCCTTGCAGGCGCCAAGTTGTTTCTTCCAGCTTTCGACATTAGCCGATGACTCCTGCAGTGCATCCACCAGTCTAGCATTATTCTCTCTCAAAGTCTGTAGCTCAGTCTCCCACTTCTTGGCGTTGGTGTTGCTGCCGGTGTGGAGAGATTGAGAAGGATCCAGGAGGAGAGTTATTAAGGGAAGGAAAAGAAGATATAGACAGGTTAGTGTTGAACTGCTTGGGGCTAGTGCCAACTGACATGACAAAGTACAAAATCCTTCCAATCATAAGTATTTAATTAGCTGAGATGTGCATCGAAATGTCAAGAGTCTTTTCTTGTAGAAAAAGAAAAAGAAGTGAATTGGAAAAGACTCTGAAAAGGGGACTGTGCTGTAGGTAAGATAATGCAATCTGCCTGTTTTGTTCAGGTATCCTTTCCTACTGGAGAGAGAGAGAGAGAGAGAGTGTGTGTGCATTCCATCAATCAGCTTGGAGAAAATGTGATACATGTGTATTTAGTATGCATCGCTATTCCCTTCTGTATGCATGACTGGGTTGAAGTGTGCACCTCTCCACATAATGTAGACAGACTTGAACCGCGACATTCTGCACCGACAGACCTCTGCCTTGCTTTGCATTGTAACACACTTCCATAGTAAAAAGAAAATCCCTGCGTCTCATAAAGGCATGCAAAATGGCCAAACAGACACAGAACTATATTGGAGTGGACCCAAACTGCACAAACCACTGCACATCCTCTACTTGGAGAGATGCAACTATAAGGTGAATGCATTGAATTTTTGGTCAAATAAATGTAATGATACTAATTTTCCTTTACATGGCCCATGCCCAGTTGAGAATCACTGTTCTAGGGTAAATATCCATTTGGTTCTCCTTTTATTGTGTGAATAAAGCCTTGTCTGACAGTGGAGGTATTATGAGGGGACGTCTGCTATTTTTTAGTTCAGGACCACAGGGGTTTTAGTTTGTGCGAACCGCATTTTTCAGCGATTTTCTCCAACTACGGTTAAACAGCTCAAATTAACTTACTCTATTTTGAGTTCACTCTGATGTTCTGGGATAATTTTAATCCTATCCTGACTGACATCTGGCATGCAATTACCAATTTGTTGGACCTGGCATCTGGATTACAAGAGCCATATAACCAAATGATGCCGCATCAGTGTTTAGATTAGTTTAGATTAGATGATTAAGGATCCCTGTGGGAAAATTTGGTCACTGCAGCAGCAAAACTAACAGGACTCCGCGGGGGAAAAAGGCACATGGAAAATAAGCACACAAATAGAATGACATTGGCAATAAAAGGAAAATATAGTGCATTTAAGCACAGTTTGGTGCAAAGGCAATTAGAAAAACAGAAAAAATAGTGGGAGTGTTCAGCAGCTGCTGCATCTGATATTACAATTACAATGTTACAGAGCCACTTGAGGACAGTTTTGCTGTACTGCGAGAGATGTGGCACATTCATACAATATTATACCGTCTGAATGACTGACTGAAATTACCATGTGCAGTGGGAAAAATCAAATTAATGACCTTGGTAATACTAATGCCACCAAGAGAGGACTTTAGTTAGACATCATTTTTTCTTTCAGAAAATTGTGGAGGCGCTGTGACAGCACTAGATTGAAAGGAGGAAGATAAACACGTCGTACAATATTAAAGCCAACTTAAGCATTAAATGAATACTTAAACGTTTTAGGCAAAATACCTTTTTTCTGACTTATCCAGACTGAAACAAGATGTTTGATACCACTTTCATCTCTGTACATCCACTGGTTCAGTTCCTTAGCATAAAGACTTGAAGTCTACAGGAGTCATTAGCCTAGCTCCATCAAAGTGAAAAACTAAACCTTGCAGCTACTCCAAAGCTGTCTTATTTACACAGTGTATCACGTGTATTTGAAATACACGTCTTAGAATTAAAAAAAATAAATAAATAAAATATTGGATGATTACTTTAAGTTTCACATTTTTATAAATGAAGCCTTACCTTAGTTCAACAGCACTCTTGAGGCGATCATTCTCACTCTTGAGCAGGGCGGCTTCTGGGCCGACATGGGAGATTTTCTCATCGTCTGTCCCATTGATGCTGGACGCCTGGTTGGTTGAGGGGGTCTCACGGCCAGACTCCTGATAGGGGATGGAGGAAGACTTTTTTTTTTGGACTACAGTGACCACTTTCTTGCTGCTTTCTAAATGTCAAATGAGTTAAAATGTGTAAATACGTCTCACAAATTGCTCTCCCATTGTGAAAAAGGGGCCCTGGGCTCCTCCATGTGAAGCACTGTAACACCCACAACACATCAGCTATGACAGCAGAGGGGTGAAGAGGGAATGTTGCCAGTATCCATCATGTCATATGGCCTAGCAGCTTTCTGCTTCACAGAGCCGAGTCTGAGTCCTGCCATCTGGAGTTAGCGCAGGCAGAGAGCACCGCGCGGCCCTTGGCAGCCGAGCACTGGGCAGAGGCTGCTAGACTCTACCTCGACTCAAACTCTCTCCCTAACACTGTTTACTTAAACAACAGAATTACCAATATGGGATAAATTGTGCAAAATAGAGGCACTTTCATTGTGATCTCTCTCAGTGAAATTGTTACTTAGATATAACAGCCTTAAAGTACCTCTGGCTCCAGCACCGTCACATTAATCTCTCCTTTTCTTTTTTTACCCATTGAATTTGACCCTCAATCACAAACTCCCTCCACCTTTTAATTGATTTCCATTTGTTATTATCCACCTCTGTGGTGCCGGACAGGTGATAAGTGGTTTTTGGATCACCTTTAACCTTTCCAACTCCTCATCAGTCCTTACAAATCATGTGCCAGACTATAATTACACAAATGATCTCTTTGTTGTGTTGGTAAAACCCATCACTACAGCACTATAGGCAATGACTTGCATATAAACAAAAATTTATATTCAGCATGAAGTTCATATAATTGCATTTCCTGTGCAAGTGTTAGGCTGAATTTGTGTCTGATTATCTGGCGTTGTCTCCATGCATCTCTGCGTTTTAGTCTGAGCTTTAGTTCTAGTGCAGTGTGGTGCACTAAATATATTCTTATTTGAATATCTGATCATGTTATAATGACTATTTCGAAACACAGGGCCAATACCCTGTTGTGTTTTTGAGGGAAAGTGAGCTTAAATAAATGTTTTGATTTCTCACTTCCTCTACGAGTGCTGGTGGTTTTATTGCTGCAGAGGCCAAATGCAACTGTAGAGGAACATTTGGATAGCGCAGGTGTCGAAATGAATCAGAATTTCAGACAACGGGAAAATATAATTTACCTGGGAGTGATTACTCGATGTCTCCACCTTCTCTTGAGATTTGTCCCTCGCTAGCTTGGCTGCTTCTTTTACCTCCTGGAACTTCTCGGCAAACTGAAAATATATGAGAGATGTGAAAGAGTTGTGATTAGCTGCAGTACAAGCTGAAATGTAATAAACAAGGCATGTTGCCTTTCAGTTGTTGGGACCTCAAGGTAGAAGAGGAAGATGATGAGCTGAGAGTTGGGAGAAGGCACAGCCAATTATCTGGCGGATAAGGAGAGTTAAGAATCATATTATATCTGCCCTTGTAACTTTTCCTAAAGCCTTCTATTTCCCTCAGTGATGTGCAAATTAACACTGTGATACAAACTGTGCTTATTTGCATAATTTATTGAACTGAATTTGAAAGAGTGTCTCATGAGTCCTAAAACAAAAACAGAAATAAATGTCAGCAAGTCATGCTCAGCTATGTGCAGGTTTATGTAAACTTATGTATGACTGTACAGGGTTCCCATGGTCATGGAAAACCTGGAAAAGTCGTGGAATTTGAAAAATCTCCAGGCTTGGAAAAGTCACAAAATTAATGAAATCATTGAAAGTTTTGGAAAAGTCATGGAATTTAATTTTATTGTCTGTAATGAAATTAATTATAGTAATCTTCCAAGGATTATCTTCCTTTAACGTTTTGATGTGGAAGGCTGAATTTCTGTAGCTGTTAACATATTGTAACGTGTTGATGACGTTATGCTCCTTCAATTTCACTTTTGTTCATGTACTTATAGGTTGTGAATGGTCATGGAAATTTTAGCATAGGTCCTTGAAAAGTCATGGAAAAGTTTTGACTGACTGTAGCATCTTCTGTACTCACCTTGGCGAGTTGCTGCTCCGAGGCAAAGCCCAGACCAAAGACAGTGTTGGCCCTGCTGTCGGCCCACTGGCCAAATTTCTGTGATGTCTTAGTGAAGGTCATGTTGGGTGTGATGGTGCTGTTGATGATCACCTGTCAGGATAAAGAGAGGACAATGAATTCAACATGACATGCTTGTTTAGCTTTATTGGAAATTACATGGTGAAGATCTAGGCTTCCAGTTTAATTGACAAACGCTGCAACTGAAACGTGCGCGCCTTCTCAGGAGGATAATAAGTGTTGGATTTTGAATGTCATGTGTGTCAGCCAGCCAAGACGTATTAGAGGGGGAGTCTGAGCAGCTGCAGCCGCAGGGTGACTTTACAAAATGACAAACTCCTATTGTAGCTCCATTCTTAACAAAGTGAATCTGTTTGCTCTAGACAGAAGGCCACTAACTAATCATCCCCCTACTATCATCCTCTGAGTAACACAAGATTACTAATTTTACATCATGCCAATCAGCATGCCCACACTGACAGATTTGATTAGGATTAGCATAAAAGAGGATGATGTTTTTAGTTCATCAGCTGCGCACACCTCATACATTTTGTGATACTGGAATAAACAGTTCATATATTATGTCGTTTATCGAGGATTGTGAAGACCATTCACCTCCCATAGAGATTCAGATTCATGAGCTTTAGATTCTCTCCAAACTCCAGAGCAATTAAATCCTCCAAAAAGTCTTAAATATTTTGCAACTGTTTACTAGAAGAAAAAAAACTTGCTTGAAGAGGCTTATCTTCTTTACACTATCTATATATGGAAAGAAACACAATTTCCACAATAACAATGAGAACATAAAATCAACGAGCAGGATGCCGAAGGGCAATTTGAGACTTGTACTTAATCCAAAGAAGGGGACAACAATCTAAACACATTTTTATTTACCGCTGTGAGTGTTACTGGGTCTCACATTCCCTTGGGGTTCAAAGAATATCTGTCTTAAAATGGAGCTGTCTTCTATCTGCCACTGACACACACTATGCATTACTGATTGCTGACCCACTAACCTGTGGTCAAATAACTCCATCCATATCTGCCACATGCTCAGCTGTTGTAGCTACGCAGTACATCAGCTGCCAGGAAACATATGCTGCAGTATAACACTGTAAAGTAACAACTAACGTGTGAGGCAGTGGCATTAACCAGCAGGGTCTTATTAATACGTGCTTATATGATACAATGTCAGCTTAACCAGACTGGGCTTGACTATGACACTGATTTCTGCACGTGTCCTTTTTATTGCACCACTGCAGACATGTCGCTAAATGCATGTAAGCACACACAGACATACCTTCAATTTACCCTAGGACACACACACAAACCCACACAAACTCACAACAGGGGTACAACATAGGTTATAAACAACATGTGCAAATTATCCCAACAATTAAGTGACAATATAAGACAGTTTAATTACAATGCAGCCCTTGTCTCATAGCAACATGGCTCTGAACATAGGATTTGAGAATTCAAATTGCTGACAGACTCTTGTCCTTTCCTACGCCCCCACCCGTCTCTCTGTATTTCTCTCCATATCTTCAGTGGCTGAGGTGTTAAAAACACTTTACACAGCATCTTTCCAGGGCACAGCAACCCAGAAAGCACAGACCTCACTGAAATCAGCCAACATTAGCACGCAATCAATAGCCTCTTACTGAGACATTAAAGTCACATCCAAAACAGACCTAATGGCTCCTTGGGGGAAATAATTTCACGTACATGAAAAAGCCAATAATAATAGTGTCAGTACTTTTGTCAGTGTCATTTTTCAATCATTGTTGCATTGTTGATTCAGACTGCATTCCCTCTTCAAAGATTAAATTGAGGACGGTCATTTATCAAATGAATCTGATTTTAAATCATCGCTCTTTCAGACGCTCGACCTTGAACAACACTTGCAGATCTCATCAAAAGCAGCTCTGTGAATATTTAACACCATTAAGATAAGATAAAACTTTAATGATCGTCACAGCGAAATTGGGCCATTGCTGCAGCAAATAGTAACAGGATATAGCAAAGAAAAATAAATGCACATACAGCAGAAGAGGGAAATACACATGAAACCACCAATCTCAACTTTAGAACAGAACATGTTATACGAAATCTATGAATCAAAGTATAGTGCTGGAAATTTGCCACTTTTCAACGAAATTTGGATTATCACTTGACCTCTTTGCCATTCACTGTCAATCAACAAACCAGAGCCCAGTCTTCCTCTGCACTTCCCTTGTTTTTGCAGGGTCACAAAAACCTGATCTGTCTGGGTTTCCTCCATATTGTTGCACCAAGTCTTAAGCTAAATGACTGCTTGAGGTAAGCCTTTTTGCTTACAGATTTCTCTCTTCAAATGTGACTGCAAACCGACTAACTTAAAAAAAAAAAAAAAAAAAAAAACTTAGGACCAATATTGCCTTGGTTTGCTCACATGCTAGGACAGTCTGACAGTTCAAATGGCTTTTAGGTATTTTACAGTTCACTTTTCAAATGGAAAACCCTATCAGAACACTGTTTGGCATAAGTTTCTTACAGTTCATCTACAACTACAAGAATTTACCTCTGGCAGACTATTTCAACAGGTTGCCCACTTCATTTTTCTGCACTCAGATGTCAAAAGAAGCTCTGAGCTAGGTTGTCAAGCTAACTTTGGCAAGTATACTTGTATTGATATCAGAGGAAGAAGCAGGAACCAATAGTATTACGTATGAAGTGGCTCTGGAAAGTATTCAAATCTCTTCATTTTTTCCACATTATTGTACTGCAGAATTACTTTAAAATGGATTAAATTTAAAAATATCAGAGCTCAATTTGCAGTGTCACAGCAAAGGATCTGAGCACTGCTATAAATTAAATATTTCAGTTTGCAAACATTTCTAAAAACTTGCTCTGCTCTGTCGTTATGTGCAGAATGATGGCTGTTTCCTTTGATCATCTCTGAGCTGTCTCTGATGTCTCCGCCCCATGATCTGAGCTTCAATCGACTGGACACGATTTAGAAAGGCAGACACTTGTCTATATGAGGTCCCACAGTACATGTCAGAGCAAAAACCAAGCCATGAGGTTGAAGGAACTATGCATAGAGCTCAGAGACAGAATTGTGCTGAGGCATAGAAATCTGTATGGGCATAAAAAAACATTGAAATATCCCAAAGGCACTGTGGGCTCCATCACTGTGAAATGGAAGAAGACTGGAATGACCAACTGTCTTCATAGCCCTGACTGTCCGGCCAAACTGAGCCACAGGACAGAAAACAGTTTTGGTCAGGCAGGTGACCAAGATCCACAGGGCTCTCTGACGGAGCTCCAGAGTTCCTGTGCAGAGATATAAGAATCTGCATGAAACACAACCATTTCTGCAGCACTCAGTCAGTCATGTCATTACAGTGGCGGGGCTAGATGAAAGTAAAATATGAAGACCCACATGGAGTTTGTCAAATGGCACTTTAAGGGCTCTGAGAACATGAGGAAAAAATTGAACTCTTTGGCCTGAATGTCAAACACCAGGTACCCCTCACAACCTGGCAAATATCATCCTGACACAGAAGTAGAAAGTGGTCAAAGCATCAAAGTATGCATGTTACGGGGATGCTTCTCACTGGTAGGAAATGAAAGACTGGTCAAGATTAAGGGATTGATAAATGAAACCAAATACACAGAGGGCCTTGCAGAAAACCTGAGCGCATACAACTTTAGGCTGGGGCAAAGGTTCACCTTTCAGCATGACAACCTCAACCACCCGGCCAGCCAAGATAACTCTGAAGTGGCTTCATAACAAGTCTCTGAATGTCCTTGAGTGAACCGGACAGCGCAGACATGAACTCAATTGAAAATCGGTGGAGAGACCTGAAGATTGCAGTTCAGCAACGCCACCCATCAACTCTGACAGGGCCTGAGAGGAACTCCAAAGACGAATGGGCGAAACTGTCCAAATTCAGGTGTGTAAAGCTGGTAGAGGCATTCATAAGAGGAGTCGAAACTGTAATTGCCGTCAGAGCCAGAGTACTAAATAAAGGGTCTAAGTGTTTTTTTTGTTTGTTTTTGCCTGATGTCAACACTTTGATGGCAAAAAAAATTATTCAATCCATTCCAAAGTAAGTCTATAAGACAAAAAAATGTGGGGAAAAAAGGTCTGAATAATTTATGAGGGCACTACAGCTCTAACATGACACTAATCTATTTATGCATTGCAACACCCATTTAGAAACATTCCACATTTACTTCATTAATGCAGGACATCTGTAATTTTTCAACTGCACTTTACAGATTCATTGTTGTGCTACAAAAAAGTGGGCAGACATTTTCAGGCACCTAAGTCCTGTACAGTTTCTGTCTGTCTGTCTCTCTTTGGGTGGATGCATGGCCTGGGTGGCAGGCAGTTGCAAAAGAGATGTTTATTAATATGTTGAATGAAAACATTTTTGAAGCTGAATGGTATGTTGTCATTTTTCCTCACTTTTTCTCTCAGGATGCACCACAAAGCTGTTAAAATTGTTAATGGTAAAGAAAGGAGGATCACCTAAGAACCTCCATCACCCAAAATGGTTAGATTTCACCTTTTTTTAACCATCTCAAGCCCTGAAAATATTACAAAATGTGAACTGCAGCATCAAGAGGGTGTGTGAAATAGAGTAGATGTAGAGCAATCTATTTGAAACAAATAAAATAAATTGGAAACGTGATATGAGAATCTAACAAGACTAGACACTTTTTTTTAAAAAAAATTCAGAGAGGGGGACGGTGAAGTTACAGTATGTGACTATGTTGTTGACCCTGCCAACTCAGTCTGTAACGTGGTGTGTAATAGGATAACGAGCAGAGCGGAACATGATCGACTTTGTGCCACTGAAAACTGCCCAACACAAACCTACAGTCCTGCTCTGATCAACTCCAGCTCACTCAGATCCCTCCCACTTTCAGTCAAACCGGATTTTTTAACAGGTTACTGATCCTGTATTGTGGTGACTGAGCCTTGATTGCACAGTGTGCACCTACAGAAATGTGGGTATAGCCAGAATTCAACAGGAGGCTTGCCTTCATGGTCTGCACATTAGCAGGCTGGACCACCAGGATGCCCCCCCATCTTTTTAGGCCCTGTCAGTGTATGCTGGCATGTTTGACTGCATGACTGAGAATGTGAGTGAGTGAGTGAGCAAGCAAGAGTGGGAGTGTGTGGAAGAGAGACAGAGAAGAGTGACAGGGGCAGCTGTAAGGGCGGTGAGCTGGGCTGCGTATCAAGTGGCACAGGAGGCGCAGAGCGAGGCTCGGCTGGCCACTGGCCTGAGGTTCACTGAGAAGCTGCGAGACAGCCAGGAGGGTATAGGAGATTTCTTCCTTGGCCGATTGTGTGTCTGCAGAGCACGCAAAATCTGCAGAGTCAGGGTAACGCTTAAAACGAAGATCAAAGATGTAGAGCATGAGGCAAGTCTATTGGGCGGGAGGCAGGGTCCCAAATTACCGCCTGCCAAGTGTCAAATGGTGGTAAAAAATTGTCTTTGGCTCACAAATCAGTAAGGGTCACCAGCCGGTCTGGCCAGTAACTTTATGAGACGATAACATTTGAACGCCTCCGTTATAAACATTCGTCAGTCTTTGCCCATTTTTTTTTTTTTTTTTT
>OMLF01051037.1:0-13030 GCA_900302615.1 Holocentrus rufus
GAGGGGAAGCCAATATCGAGGCGCTATCAGAGGGAGGGAGGGGAAGAGAGTGATAGATAGGAGGAGAATGGGAGAAAGAGAGAGAGAGACAGACGAGGAGAGAGAGGAAAAAGAGAGAAAAAGAGCCTGAGAAAAAGAGAGAGGGAGGGAGAGCGAGACGGAGCGAGCAACTTGGGCCGCCGTGGATATCGGAAAGAAAAAGAGGAGAAAAAAAAGAGAGAGAGAGAGAAGAAAAAAAAAAACGCTGACGTGTGCGTTTGGCCCAGCTGTTCATTAAATGGGCCTGTTGCTAATTAGGCCGCGATGAGGTCACAGCGCCCGAGTCATTGATTCCACTTCCTGTTTCGGGCAGCAAATAGTGAGCGGCTGTCAGGCACCTGAATTCTCCAGGATGATAAATGGCACGCACGCCGGGGCCAAAATCAACAACCCTCAGCCCCAGACAAACACGGCGAGCTGAGCTATTGGCTGGTCAGAGGCGGACTGGTGCTCGGCCTCAAGGGGAAATGAATAAACATTTAAATAAGGTGGAATGAAGGGAGGAAAATGGCTGCATGGTGTAATGAAGGTTCGGATGAAAGTTTAAACCATAACAGCAAAGGAAAACATTACCCCTGTCCCTCTTAGAGACTTTGATTCAAGAGGGAAACTGCGGACGAGAGTCATTTTGAACAACCGGCGGATATATCATCTGAAATGCTTCCGAGTAACTCTATTATTCAGTGTGGAAAATGTACGAGATGGCAGCCATCACAAATTTGTTCCAATTTAAGACTGGTCTCCTCCCACATCCTCCTTTATCCTCTGTAGGAGTCTGGTGAGAGAGATTAGCTCCGAGCCAATCTGTAGAAATTGGGAAGGGACTGCCGCAGTCATAAATCCAATCAAACAGTGCTGGATAGCCTAGCTGTAGCCCTGCATGGAGTCTCCCCCCTGTGTGTGTGTGTGTGTGTGTGTGTGCGTGGTGGTGGTGGGGATATGTTTTTGTGCTGACATGCTACAGTACACCGCATGCACATCTGTGTACATGGCACATACGTTAAATGTGTGTGATACAAATGTGCTGCGTTGCATGCATGCGCGGTTTCTGTGTGTCTGTGCAGGCAGGCGGGAAAGGGAATGTGTGTCTGAGTTTAAGTGCCGCTGTTTGAGAGACGCTCTGGAGGTGGTGGGTGACCGTAACCAGCGGTAAAGAGACTCTGGAGACTCACCTGGAGCAGCCAATGAATCTGCTGCGAGCCGAGAAAAGACAGACCTGGAGGGAGTAGGCGAGATAAGAGTCCCCCAGGGTAGAGGTGTGTGTTTATGTGTGTGTGTATGTGTGTGTGTATGAGCAAGGAGAAAGGAGCGGGGGGGTGTGGCAGTAACAATGACCTACTTCCTCTAACTAACAGCTTCCCAACTCTAGAAGTCAGCAGGCAAGAAAAGTTGGGCTACATCATGTGCAGCAAAGCCTGAAACCACAAAACAAACTCATGGAGCACATACAGCATGTTTAGACCTCCAAGGTTCAATGAATCACAGCAAATTAAATCTTTTTGTTTCAACTGTAACTGTAACACAGTTGCATCATTAGGCCATACACAAATGTACTAAGTAAGAAGGCAATGATCTGTGGTTGGGTGAAAAAGGATAATATCCCTGTGGTAAATGATACAGTAATAACTACTGATTACTGTAATAATGTGTCAAAATGAAATGAAATATCACTCTAAATGGCTTGAAAAAGTAAAAAAAAAAAAAAAAGAAAAGTACAAAATCTGTTAATGTAATTGCTGAGCAATGAAATAATATCATATTATTAGTATTAATAGTAGCTATAGTTGTAGTAGTAGTGTCATTACAATAAGTTATTACATCATCAGTTAAAATATGTTGGAGAGCATGTGTTATTTCCTTTTTGAAGCAATAATCATTGGTCCTTGTAATGATGAAAACTTTTTTAGAAGATTTTATTATATTTTGGGCCCATTTAGAGGACATTTATATTACATTTTGACAAATTATTGCAATTACCCAATAGTAATTACAACAGTTTTTACAATCCCTCTTGTAAGCACAAATAAGAGAATCTAATCCTGTCACCAATATATTTTAAAGGTCAGTGTTTGTTTTTGCCTTAAATTATCCAGGAAAGTGTTTTGTTGTGCATGCATCCTGCTTCACATTTAGCAGCTCAACTGAGGTCAAGTGACTGAATCAGAGGCAACGTGACAGTCACTGCTGGTGAAGGGGAGACCATAATTGACTTTCCTTGCTCAGATTTTCTATGCAAACCAGCCCAAGGGCATTTGAGCCGATGGCTTCCAGTCAGAAGTATGTTTCTCTAACCCTCAGGCAAACACTGAAAAATACATATATGTGTACACTGCGTGCACATACTACTTGCCCTCCAATCACGCTGTACAATACAAGTACATTCTGAGCTGCATATGGGATGGTGCTGGCGTGCCTCACCTCTGGGGGGATGGGGTCCAGCCCGGCGCAGTTTTCGTTGCATTTGTCGTAGACGAGGCGGAGCTTGCGGAAGAGCACGGACAGCATGCGGAGGTGCTCCTGGAGTTTCCCCAGCCTGTCCTGGTGGGTGTTGGGGTGGTACGTCACGCCGTTGGGCAGCTGAGAGGCAACAGAGAGGAGAAGTCAAACAACCTACACACCTGGAAGTTTGTGTTGAGGAAAAGGGCATTGCTCTCCGCTGTCTGCCAAAGTGGTAATAGTCCATTACAAGCCTTCTACTAATACACTGCTATGCTAATGTAGCTATATATACACTAATCTACAGGTGCTGCATTTACACGAGTAACACCATCATGTGTGTCCTTGCATTTTGGGAATGTGAGCCTCCAAGCAACATGAAGTCTAAACCTATGTTTAACTTGTTTGTTTTTTTTGCTCATAATATAAGATGCTGTAATTTTAACTTCCAAAGACAACCTTGGCTTCATCAAAAGGTTAACTGTTTCCGCTGCTGGACGCAAATGCCCTGTCTCTGTCACAGCAGCTGTCAGGCGGCATCATCGGCTTTTAACTGCAGTGGGTGTTTAAGAATAACAAGACGTGTTTCTATTGAGAGGATCGACAAGCCTCTAGGGCTGCACTGTCTGATTATAAACATCCTCCATGACATGAAACAAGCCTGCCTTCGGGGTAGGCATACCTGTGATGAGAGAGAGAGGGGGAGAGAGAGAGAGAGAGAGGCAAAGGGAGAGACAGACAGAGAGATGGGAAAGGGAGGGAGAACGAGGAGGGAAAGAGACAAACAAAGACAGACAGCAGGAGAGGAAAAATGAGAGAGACAGTAGAGGAAGGCAGTGTAGGGGCAGAGACGATGCATAACATGGTGTAAGAGTATAATGATCCCAGAAAACAAGTCACAACAATGGTGTTTGTGCATTCAGCGGTTGAGGCACGCTTGTTTTAAGGTAATGCATTCTCTTGTGCCCCGTCTTTCACTCTGGCTTAGAGTTGAACAAGGTGCAGAAGGATCGTGTCCAAGGTGCAGGCAGACATCCATGTTTAACTTCCCCTGACCTCATCTTCAGGACAGAGTCTGAGCAGCTGAACAGCATGCGAGCCGAGGGGCAAAAATGAGGCTGAGACTGGCAGCACACTGGCTACTGATGAAATAACCGTCTTTCCTGACTCAAATCTTAAATAACCTGCCTGAAAATTTCATTAGCTTGATTTCTAATCTAATTCAATAACCATCAGTAACTTTTGATACAGGGTTCATTTTGCTGTTACTTCCAAAAACCACTTCATTGCACAAAACTAATGCACTATGCAACAACGGAGCTCTATTTGAGAGGTCGGTGCTGTCAGACAGTTCAGTACATTGACTTCAACAGGCTATATTAATACTACGCATGAAGCAATTTCTAAACCAAATTACTCTCTGGTACCACAACTAAAAGAGTGGAATGAGTAGAAAAAGTTAGTCTGGAACCCTGCTCATGGCTGTTTAATATAAAATAGACCTGCCAATGTTGTGGAAACAGAAAGAGAAAACAGCGACTGAGCAGCCCAAGGAAAATCACTGCAAAGAAAACACGAACAAAAAGCTTGCTTAGCCAGCATTGGATTTCTTACCAAAAACACAGAGACAACGCTTGTCATATTGCGTTACTGTTATCTGATACGAAGGTGGGCAGAAACGGGAACATTATTGAATTCCACAGATTCAAAGCACAGAGACTCTGAGTTCTGTATCACCTCTCGTGCTCAAACACACACACCCACGCACACAAAATGTCAAACCGTAAATCTGATAGGCCTAGCTCAATCACACTGCAGTACAGGGTGTATTGAACATGAGGCTGCTAGATAAAAAAATGCAGAGCTCATTGACAGTTCATCTTGGTATAAAACTAATGGTAGTTGGTTTGTGTTACCCAACCTGAGACCCACCCGTCCCTTTTCCCAATGCAATTAATCTTATTTCACAACATCTCTTAGCCCAGGGTTGGTTTCTAGAATCGTGTTGTTCGCCCTACAAACTTGGTATTAATTCTTTGCTTAAAGAAACCCAAACTACAAGATATATTCCCACTTTCCCCTGGTGCAGTACATCCATCCATGAAGTTTCTGTGTGTTTTGGTTTCCAGTCTGCTGCAATTTTCCCTCATCTGGCACCGAAAAAAAAAAATGGGGCTGGAAGGGCATTCATTGGTGAAGCTCGAATCGTCCAAAATATACATTTGAAAAAATCCTGACATGAATAACCAGGATAATTCATAGCCCTCAGGGTTGAAGAGTTTCCTTGGGAACTATTTCATGTTAAAGAAACACCAGCAAAATGTATCTGTCCACCAAATCACACAGAAACTATCTGGATGGTTAGGTTTCACTGCGGTTAAGTGGGAAAATATATGTATTACGGGTGAACTATTCCTTTAAAGTCGGGGTTAGGCCAGGTTAGAATGTGTTTGTTATTCCAGGATTAAGACCTCAATTTATCCTGGTTTAGGAGGTCTTGAGTACACTTAACCCTGCTTTAATCAACGTGGCTACTTCAGCCTCAGGATCAAACTGAGAAACAGTGGAAAAAGTATTGTTATCCACTTTCATAATCATTTCATTCTTTTTATGCACTAGTCGCTATAAAGTACAAGGGAATGGACAGGAAACTATAAGAGAAAACAGAAAACTGATACAGGGTTTCACTCATCACTTATGGTCCAAAATGTCCTGTATCTTTTAAGTGATTGTAACTACATTCCCCTGTGCTGGACATCAGAGGCAGACAAGTCAATAGGCACACACTGATGGACACACAGGCAAAGAGAGAGACAGACCTGCATGTTTCTGAGCAGCTGGAAGATCTCCATGGTCCTGAGGACGATGTCTTGGACCGTCTCCTGGCCGATCCGACAGAGAGAGGCCGTGTTGACATCGCGTGCTGCCTGGGCCTGCTGCTGCTGCTGCTGCTGCTGCTGCCCACCAAACGGCGTCGCTAGGGGAGGGGTCGTCATGGAGACAGCAGACGGAGACAGAGGTGTGGGTGTAGGCGGTGCTACCTGTCAGGTTGTTCTACACCAGCACACCTTTACATGCCTAGGGGAGTAGAATTAAGATGTAAAGTGAAAATGGGCAAAAAGAGGGGCAAGTTGACACTTAGATAATGTGGGTGGATGCTGAATAGATGCAGGAGAAGTGCATCTTGAATACTGCATTGACTCTATGATGAAGCCAACACAAGAAAGTGGTCTCAAAACAATATCACAATAAACAGGCATGACATTTTACAGTTATAACCCCAGAATAACGTTATAACAAGGTGTTATCAATTAGACACAGGTGTGTGCTTCATACACTGCAGTAAGCTACATGCACAATACAGTTTGCAATGTGTGTGTGTGTTTGCAATATTATCTATTCATCGCTTTGACGACCAGGAGATAAAGTGGACCTCTGTAAGGGATTAACGGCTTCAAGAAACTATGTAAAGTGGAAGTAACGCTAGCTTAAGTGTTAACTGCTAGTTAATGAGATTCAACACTAACTGTCGTGCTAGCGTTTTACCTCAGTTGGATAAGAAGTAACGAACGTGTCTCTACATCAGTAAAAATGGATTATATGCTATCCAAAGCTATATTATGTGATCCCAAATATAGATAGTCTTGTACCGGCTAACGAGCAACATGCAAAAGTGGAGTGGCTGTCACACTCATTACAGCTAAAATGACAGTCACAGCACACGACACTTCAACTGTCTCTAAATCTACTTTTTGTATCATTTGACTTCTCCTGTACGACTCAAAGCTCTACACGGCGATGAGTGTTCGTGTTTCATTAATATTTGAGAATGTGTAACGGTACCTGAGTTGTGATAATTTATCTAGTTTGTTGACATGTCAACTGCTTTGCTCCCAGAATCTCAGCTGCTGCTCCAAGTATCGCGAGATTCACATTCTCTACCGCTGTCAGCAGTAAATACAGAAGTGTGAGCGCACCCTGAAAACGTATTTGCCCTTTTGTTATAATTGAGATTTTAAAGACATTTTTATTACAATACGAAACAATCTCATGTTACTTATGACAACAACAACCAGTATATATCTTTATTTCAACTCGCTGTTTTGAAATGCCTTGAAATGAATCACAACATTACGGTAAAACACAGCGCACTGGAAATTCAGATGTGCTCAGGCTACTTAGAGTAGCAGCGCCACTTGCTGGTCATTTTCCATATAAGATCAAGCATACCAACCTCTGACTTCATGTAATCAGCCCCCAAAGTAATTTATGCTTCATGGTCGCTACTCATGGGTTATCATAACTTTCTTTTAGTGAGTGTAAATCAAATTCATGAATGCATACCGTAACGGGGTGCCTAGTCAACTTGAACTGAGTTTGAACTAAATGCTTCAATCCTTCCATCCATCTATTAGTCTACTTAGATACGCTTGAATTATTTTAGGAGCTATCAGAATTCAAATTAGAGTTTGAAATATGAGAGGTGCCTCAAACAGACAGCATACTCCTTCAGCCAGTGTGCTCTGCCATGCAGAATTAGTGCTCTGACTTACAGAGGGTGGAAATAAGAGCTTTACTGAAAAAAAGGAAAGGCTTTGCCTTCAGGCTTGAGTGGGGCTGAAAAACTAGATTAGGATGCCTATTACTTAATTTCCATTATTCATTCAAATTTGGGGTTACAGGCTGGATTTCAATTTCCATTTATCTGGAGCACATTCTGTGTAATAATAACCTCAAGACATTTCTTCTCCCTTCTTCTGTTTCTCTAAAAGCCCCCTATCTACCAAACGCAGAACTGATATGGGAAACAGTATGTCAAGTTCACTTGACTGCCCACAACTTCTTAATTGCAGAAAGAGTGCTGGTTAGCTTGCCATGATGAATGAGCGGTGCTCTTCCGATCCCCATCTGCCAGACCGCCAGACCAACTGAGGCATACCATTTGGAAATGAGTTTCTCTATAATCATCCAGCCTGTCTTCTTGGTGTGTTTAATTGGGACTGGGGGGTAGTGATGGTGGGCGGGTATGGAGATGAATATGCTTTCCTGTTACGAGAACACGTCATGGCTGATTCATACATTTGACTGTATGAGGATTTTCACAGTGTTCGTTTACTCATTGGTGTGCTGTGTGAAAGTTGTTTGTGAGTGTGTGTGTGCTTTGGGAGTGGGAGGTGATACCTAAGCCCACAGGCCTTTGCTTTAAATGAAAGCCCATCTATCATCAGTGATCAAAGTCTCTGAGAAACAAAAGGCTGTATTGATCACGTCAAGGCGAGTTGATGGAAAATGCATTGGTTTCAAATGGCTCCTGTGTGTTAACGCTGTTGGGCCAAGTTGACGGAAAACATTCCCCAAAAAAATCAAAGCCCCTACTTCGTCACAAGGTGAAAAAACAAAATCCCATCTGTTTTTTGTTTTTTCGCTGTACCTCAAGAGCATCTTATCATTTTCACTTTGTCCAACTGTAATCATATTCTACAGCTGTCTCAAATATAAACATATGACACTCAACCCTGGTGGAGAGCAGCAGTAGTGAGAGGATTCAAATAAATTATTAAAGGAATGGGCAATACAGTATCTCATTACCTCTGCATGTACCGTGTAGCATACATCATCCACTGTGTCTGCATGTAATTGAGGCCTCCAGCATAAAAAAGCATCAGGCAACACAGATGACCTTGAAACTGATGCCAGGTTTCACCGTGCCTGCTGTTGAGCACCATCTCATCCAGGCTGCAGGGGCTTGAACCTTGAGCATGACAGAGAGAGCAGGGGAGGGAGAGGACAGAGAGAGAAAGAGAGAGGGGGGGGGGAAAGGCAAAGAAGAACAGAAAAAGTGAGAGACAAAAAGTACGCCCCTCGTGAGGAAACACAAACCGTGTAATAATCATTAGCTGGGGGGGTATCAGGACTAAAACGGATTATCTAGCTACCTAGCGTATTACTCATGCTTTAATTAAATACACACTGATCTGGTTCCTCCAGGGCTAAGTCCAGACAGAGAGAAAGAGATGAGTACAATGGTTTGCTCTGAGGGAAGCATCCAAAGTCCATTCAACAACACACAACAGCTCTCACCTCTCTGGGGTCTCCGGAGGATTAAATGAGAGACGAAGAAAGAGCGGTGTGGTTGAAGGTATGGAATGCAGAGATATAGTGTGAATGTGGTGGTGTGTGTTGGGTGTGCATGTGTGTGGAAGTGTGTGATAAGTGCATGTGAGCACAGACGCAAGAGGTGACGAAAATGAACAAAATTAAGTATTATGTACCAAAAATTAAAAGGAGTGCATGCTCAATAAACTGTCCTCATTGCACGTTGGAAGAGTTTAGGCTTCATGAAATAAGCTACAAAAGATTGGTAGGGTGTATGTGTGTGTGTGTGTGTGTGTGTGTGTGTGTGTGTGTGTGTGTGTGTGTGCGCGCGCGCGCGCAGGCAGGGGATTGATGAGGAGAACCGAGTGGGGTGCAAAGAGAGTGCTAAGGAGCTGCTGTGAGCAAGACACACAAACACATCGGTAACGAGAGGCTCATGCTGCAGGTAGCAGGCCATAGATACACACACACACACACACACACACGCAAACATAGGCTGCCGTGTGAGTTGAATACAGAAATCAGTCAGAGATGCTGAACAGCAGCCAGATGAGTTACAAGTCATATAGGTGCCGGCAGTCTGGCTGCTAAACCACTGGTTAAACAATCATAAACATCATTTACAACAAACGAATTCATACATCCTGCAAATCATGTAAGCTGGGGTGTAGTGGAGGGTGAATATACAGAGCAAATATATATGGAAGATACCCACCTCTTTTTCTGGCACTTATAAGCCTGACAGCCACTGAAATACATAGGAGATTATACTCACTTCCTCCTCGAAATTATACACACCGACTTAGTAGTACACCCGCATTATCACTACAGCCCTGCATATAAGGATTAAAATCATAACAATCACAACAGTCATAACAATGGCATTATGAGAAGAATGAATAATGTAGAGGAGATAATTCATAAAAATGGCTATGGTGATGATGGGGAGGAGGGGAATATATGGTGGTAATTTTAGATGCTATGATATTGTACAAGCTTTGTGGTCGCTTCCGCTTTAAATTTACTGACATTTTTAAGCTGTAGTATTTCATCAAACACCAGCAGACTACATGTCACATTACTGACACGCTACTTTACCATGCGGCTGTAACTCAGGATAACTATATGGCTGTCAGTCCAGGGAAGATCAGGATAGAAGGTCAAACTACACAGAGCAGTAAATAACTACGGTGGCCTCTTGACACCCAAAAGAGCCGATAGCTGCCTCGAGATCACACCGCTGCAGCACGCGGACTGAAGGTCAAGGAAGAGGTGGGGAAAGGGTTAAAGAGGAACAACGTGCACCCCCAAGACAATGGGGTCCATTGTGCGCTCGTTGCCCGGCAACCCTTATTGGTCAACGCTTATTCATCAGAGGAGACGGTGCGGACAGTAAGAGGCGAAAATGGATCCAGCACTTTGTCATAATGGATTCTGCAAGACAGTAAATCAGACTCAGAGACAGTGTTTGGAAAAAGGAGGAATATTTTATTGAAGGAGTAATCTTCATTTCAACTTTACAACCGCACATAGAACTATTTGATCATGTAGTAAATTACAGTTGATGCTATCCACATACAGTACTTTTCTGGTTGCTGGTGTTAACAGACACCCATATTCACTTTTCTATGTTTACAGTACATATTTCGACCTCTGTGTAAACGGATACGTGTTGATCCTGGGTCCTGTGTCAAAGGCTGACACAGTAGGTTAATTCTCACCAATGAAAACAGTATTTCAGCCCCAGCCTAAAAAACGTTTTCAAATAAAAAAAAAACAGCAAACAACCAGTGGCACTTGATCATCTAGCATGCATAGATTCAAAAAAAGGTGAATGTGCGCTTTGTGTAGTAATTTCCACTTCAAATTAAATACAGATAAACAGCCAAGCTAACTCATTGAAGTGTTACTTGTGCTAAAACTTAAAGGAAGCTGAAGAAAGTGAGTAGTATTTCCCTAAAATCGACTATAAGGTAGATGAATATGGCATTTTCTGTTTTTTCACAGTCTGTTCTGACTTTAATTCAGGCACCAGTTCGCTATGTCAATAATCATGTCTTTGGGAATGTGAGTGCAAAGGCCCTCAGGCACGGTCATGTGACTGTGGGGTGACTGTCACACTGAAAAACAAACCACCTAAGGCTCTATTGACCAATGCATAGCAGCCAAAAACAGCTCCAGCCCGTATGTCATGTAACTAAAGCACTGTTTTGTAGCTTGGCCTCATTCTTCTGAGCCTCCAGCTGCTCCTTCCCCACAAACAGACAGACTACATCTTGGGGTCCTCACACAGAGTGCATCCAGGCTTGAGGTCGGCCTGCCTCTCCATCTGAATAGTAACAGAGTGGAAGTTGTAGGAGGAGAAACAGGCCTGTGTCATTTCCCTGAGGACCGACTGAGCATCCACTGACTCATCTGTGGAGGAGAAGAGGAAGGTCAAGGAAAATGGCAATGAACGGCAGTCACCCGCTCTGCTGTGTTTATGTTTCTGTGCAACTTAAAGAATCATTTCAGCAAAGAGGCGCTTATACCGGAGAGGGAAACAGACAAAATAAAAGTCAGATGATGACAGTAATTCTGACAGAAACGAGGCACTCAGGTCTATCAGTCTCCTCTCCAAGCTCCAAAATTGATGCCTTGTTGCAAGTCTTTTGTATATTTGATTTTCTTCTCTCAATTCCTTTGAGTTCCTTTTGACATGTGTGTGATGTTTACTCATCTTTTTTTTTTATTTCATCTTTATCGACGACAAGCAATTGTTGGACAATTAACTTTAGAAGCAATTTATACACTGTGGCATTTCTAATAATGCCCTATTGTAAGCCCGTTGAATAGTTGATTTTGTTTACTTAATTTTCCCATTAAATGTTTCCCATTAAAAAAAGCCATCAGAGCCGAGCAGCGCTTCTTTCCTCCATTGTCTGCACAAATGAAATAACTGTTTCAGCAAGCAGTGCTCACACAGGAGAGACCAACAGGGGAGAAATAGTGAGACGATGCCAGTAACTATGACAGAAACACATCATCGATGTCTTAAAGTCTCCTATCCACATTTTCAGGTGTATAGGAAATCATTTTGGGAGTAAAAAGGGGTCAAAATTGTTTCGACCCCCTTTAGCTTTTAATAACAGTACGGAAGGTACAAAAAACAATGCGAACTTTAATGTGAAGAGGCGAGTTTATTGTGTGTGTCGCCCTTTCCCCTCACCTATAGCCACGTGAGCCGACAGTACAGCCTGGTTCATGGTGAGAGCCCAGATGTGAAGGTTGTGGAGCGCCGTCACCCCCTTCACCGCGAGCAGACGCTCCCGCACCTCGCTGTACTTCACCCCGACTGGAGTACCTGAGCAGAAAGAGAGAGAGAGAGAGTATGAAAGAGTGTGAAAGTGGTAGATAATCAGAGAGACAGAACAGGAGACACATCGGTGTGAATGTGGCGAGAAGGACAAAGGCAAGAAGGACAAACTAAGTTCAGACTGTACCTGTGGGTATAATCTGAGACAGTGCACTCTGTATCTGTATTATATTTTATGATATCAAAAGATGTTGATAATTCTCTATTTCCACAGTGTCGGCTGCTGCCTTACCTTCCATCAGCACAATGAGGATGTCTCTCATGATGGTGAAGGTGGTGCCCAAGACAAATATGGAGAACAGGAAGGTGCAGATGGGGTCGGCCATCTTGTAATCCGGCTGGAAGAAACAGATAAACAGAAGTTCAGGAGTGATTTCATGAGACCAGAGGCGACTGATTTGGCTACGTGCAAACACCATGCAAGTTTGTTTTTGTTTGTCATCTTCATCTTCTAACCCGGGTGTCAGTGTGTAGAGTTTTATTCCATCACTCGAGTGAGGCGAAGACACACCAAGAAAAAATAACCAACAAACTCCACTTTGATTTCTTTTTCATCATGAGGACAAGGTTACTGTTATTTCACCCTGATTCCCTTTCTGTTTACTCTTACTTTGTGGGCTGATGAAGACAGAAGCAGAATGAAAACAGCCGTGCTCTATGACACACACACACACACACACAAAAGAACAAGCGAACTATTATGTGGGGTAGCTGGAAAAACTTTTTTGCTGCCCCAATCTATTAGTGTTTATT
This sequence comes from Holocentrus rufus, assembly GCA_900302615.1. Taxonomy (NCBI): domain Eukaryota; kingdom Metazoa; phylum Chordata; class Actinopteri; order Holocentriformes; family Holocentridae; genus Holocentrus; species Holocentrus rufus. Next base: position 12,680 of record OMLF01051037.1, read on the forward strand.
GTGATTCCTACTTCACCCTATGGTGCAATAATAAATTCCCTTTTCGGAGATGGGCCTATCTGCTCATACAGACTCAGTATTATCAGCATTTTCAGTCTCTGTTATCTGTCTAATCAAATAATGTGATTGCTTCTGGTCTTGATACTGATAGTGTGACTGTTCTGTGTGTTCCCTCAGGACGCTACTCCTCACTACCAAGTACATCGGTTCAGTTCCTGCGTTTTCTGTCACTGAAGCCCTTTCTGCTATGCTACTGTGAGTTGAAGTAAGGTGGATTGCTTACCATCCTAAATATATATATATATATATATATATATATATATATATATATATATGCACTGTCCAGTTTCG
>OMLF01051037.1:13050-28345 GCA_900302615.1 Holocentrus rufus
ATTTCTCATAATTTAAAACCATAACAATAACACTGATTTGCTTTGGGAGAAGACCTCCGGCTCAAGGAACTCATCAGACAGCCAGCAAGGAGGAAAAGAGTGTGTTGCATGAGGCTGTGTTTCCAATGAACAGGACGTGCTGCTGCACCTCCCTCACAGCTTAGCGAACTCTTAGCACTGAGAACACAGAGCAACTGGACTTCAGCCGCCTCATAGCAACAGCACAAACTAAAATTAAATAAACAAATAATTAAATAAATAAACCTGAGACACTTATATCAACTGACGCATAATGTAATAACTTGTCAAAATGTAAGAAAATGTCTCCCTAAATGGGTAGTAACATATAATAAAATCTGTCCACATTATTACATTAATCGGCACTATTGATTATAAGAGATGATTTCATTACGTCTTAAGAGATGCCATATTTTTAACTGATAATGATAATAAAAAAATAACAACAGTAATAATTGCTAGTAATTGTATTAAAGTGATCCTATTAAATCCGTGAATATATTATATTTATTATATTAACACGTTTTATAATGCCTTCAAGCCATTTAGACTTTTATTACATTTTGACAAGTTATTACATTATCTGGCAGTAATTATATCGTAAGTTAAAATAATCTCAGGGACCCATTTTGATCATTTTTCCCCAACCAATCTTTGATCAACACTGTTCTACACCAAGCTGCAATAACACAGACTGTTTAATAGTAACAAGATCATTAGCCAGTGAAAATAATTCTAAATTTGGCTCAACAAGTTTTCAACAGGAGACAAGTCTGACGCTGAGGAATGATCCCAGTCTTCTTTTTTACTTGACCTGTTTCACACCTCTCGCTCTGCTCCTCACCTCACCTCGCGGATCTAATTTTCACCCTCTAAGGACTTCTTAACACTCTCGCACACACACACACACACGACTTCTAACCTTGAAAAAGATGATGATGGCGCTGATGAGCACACTGACGCTCTGCAGAAGGTCCCCGACCACATGGACGAAGGCGGCTCGCACGCTGGCATTGACCTGCTGGGACCTCGTTCCTGACAGATGAAAATAGCAGGGCACAGGTTGGAAGAGACTCTATGCTGCGAGGATAATTACACTGTGTGCAAATGCATACTCCAATTTAAAGCCCTTTAATTATTGTGATCTTCTCTTAAACCTTCCGATCTCGGGCCACATACCATGCTCAGCTCCGCTGTGCTCCGCGTCCCCGTCGTCGTCACTGGAGTGGATGTTGTTTGAGACCTGAGAGTGTCCGTTTGCCTTCTTGTGACCGTGGTCGTGGCCGTGCCCGTGTGAACTCAGCCCGCCGTGGCTGTGCCCATGGCCCGACTGGTGGAGGGTCAAGGCCATGCTGTCAGGAGACGGGACAAGTCATTTTTGGTGGAAATAAACCAATTCTGAGGTATTTTGGTGATGTATTATCACATATTGCTCAACCTACTGTCTTCCAGAGTTCATTAAATTCTGCATTTGCATAATGGATACTCTAACTCATAAATAGCATTCAAACCCTATTAATGCACTGACCTACAATTAAAGATATAAGGCTGGGTGATATGGACAAAATCGAATATCATGATGTCTTTGACTGAATACCTTGATATTGTGACAATATTGTAGGGATGCTTATTGGTGCTTTCCTAAGACATTTACACACAAGAAATTTTATTAAACAATCAGTAATGTGGATATGATGACCAAGTAGGTAGATGCAAATAACTGAACAGCTACAAGAGTCCAATAATTTCAGAAAATTGCATCAATTTACTGTAATGCAGCCTTTCAAACCAGGAAAAGACATTTATGGCGTATCACAATATATCAAAAATCCCAGATGATTTAGTCTCATATGCAATATTGATATAATCTCAATCTATCACACTGCCCTAATTAAAGCAGTACAAAGGACGAAAGTTGGATCTGTTTGATTTACTCACATAATGTTGGCCAACACGGCGCAGCCAGACGTAATGAGCATGACAGTGCCCTCGATGGTGTAGTCGTCGTTGATGAGACGCTCTACGGCCAGATAAACCAACACACCTGTCACCAGCCAGATGGTGAAAATTGACAGCAGGGCGCCAAGGATCTCTGCATGGATGGATGGAGGGATGAGGAGAGCGGGGAGGCAGAGAGAGCAAGAGAAAGGACACACAGCGTTTTAATTATACTGTCTCAGGAATGCCTGATGATGAAAATGACAACAAGGGTGGAAAAATGGCAGTGGAAGAAAGAGTACACAAATCCCATACTTAAATAAAGTAGCAATACAAAAAACGAAAAAAATACAACAGTTAAAGTGCAGTCCTGTATTCATAATTTCACTTACAAAGTATTTTCACGTTGTAGGTTGAATTGCTCCATATACTACCATATACTACTACTGGTTAGCTTCAGCTCTAACGATGCATCCTATTTTGCATGTGTAAGTTATTCTGCAAAGTAACTACAGCATGAAGGTTAAAGTAGTGCAGTAAAAAGTACACGTCCCTCTTTAGTGTATTAGGAGTAAAAGCGTCACAAAATGGAAACGAGTATTGCACCAATACCTCATAATTGTACTTTAGTAAAATACTGTAAATATAAATGCACTTAGTTAATTTTCATCTCTGCAAAAGGGAGGCAAAAAAATAGAAAACAAAAAATTAAGAAACCACAAAGTACAAGCTACACTGGAAATGAGTTTAGAAAACTTGTGCTATCCTCAATAATTTGAATTAATGTATAACTGCTGGCTGTGCATTAGTCTTGATTAGAAAATAGGAAAGAAAGAAACAAAACAAAATCAGTTTGGGAGAAAGATTTAACACTTTAATTTGATAGGATGGGTGGAGAGTCAAGAATGTTTAAAAAATGGTTTATTTACTTATTTCGTTATTAAATCATTTATTTAAATGTTTATTTATACCTAATTTTATTGCATGAGGTCATTATTAAAGATACACTGCTCTCCAGGACATAAAAATAATGGGAATTCAGTTCATGCTGACTCTGTAATTATTTGCCAGTTCATGTTGACACAAAACATTTCCTGCCAGTGTCTACTAATACCATATTTCCATTCGAGTAAATGGGCCAAATCTGTGGGGTCTCAATAGGAGGAACGGGACAATCCTCTCTGCTGCAGCCCCACTCTGTGATTCAGGCTGATAGGATGATTGGCTTTTTACAGAAATTTCCTTCAAAGTGCACCTCTGAAATGAAACAACAACAATGCCAGCAGCTCCTGATATAAACGAGCTTTTACCTGCACGGTGCCAACCGTAGCTGAGCTTGTGTGTGGCAGGTCTGGAGGAGAGCCAGAGAGAGCACAGGCTGATGATGAAGCTGGTCAAGTCCACCAGCAGGTGGGCCGCATCCGTCATCACCGCTAGGCTGCCTGCGAAATACCCACCTACAGGAGGGAGGGCAGGCGAAAGAGGAGAAAACAGGAAAGTACGAGAGAGTGTGTGGTGGAGCAGAGAGGAGGGAGGGAGGAATGAAGAGGAAAGAAAAGACAGAAACAGGTAGAAAAAAAATAAGAAGCGATGTGAAAGGAGAAAGTGGGAGGGATGGAGAAAATACAAAGAAGAGAGATGTACATTAAAGACAGCAGATGAAATAGTGGAGAGAAAAGTAAGGAAAAGGTCAAGAGTGCGATGAGAGGTGAAAAAGAAGACAGGTACAACATGAGGATTCATGTAAAAGAGGATCAACTTCCTAACAGCCAATCTTCAGGTAAAACAGACTGGAGAGCCGTTTGATTGTGTTCTTATTAGGGAAAAGAAAGAAGGCGGGTGGGGGGGGATGACTCACCCAGGATCTCCCCAACCATGAACACCAAGCACACGACAGAGGCCACGTACAGCCTCTTCCTGGCAGTGTTCCTCTCCCGCTCACGATCCTGCAGTGAACGGCTGTTGTCATGGCAATGCATGATGCCATCAGTGCCATCTATCTTTAATGCCTCTTGGTTGGACACGCTGGTTAAGAAGAAGAACAAATGCACAACAAAAATTAGATCAGGTCTAGCTTCAACAATTTGAAGGGAAGTCAGTCGCGTTTCTTTCTTATCATTTTCTAGAACTTATTCTATAACACTTTTCAAAAATGTAATCATGGGAATAACAATTTTTTCCCAAGCCAGAGGACATTCTGGCTTCTAACATACAGTATGTTAGAGAAGAAGAAAACAGGACATTAATCCTGCTTCACATTTCATTAGTCAAGATAAATGTGTTAAATCCAACCGTTTGTAACCCTTCCATTCTGTAATTCTCTCTATTATGTTTAGAGGTCAGGCGGCCCTGAGCTGCCCACTGAATGTGTTTCCTGTTCATAATTTGATGCTGTTTTCTGTTGACAACCAAAACTGTCTATTATTATTGCTGCTACCCATTGTATTCTGTGTACAATCTGCATCTTTGATGAGCACCAACAGAGTTTATATTGACATAATTCCCGACAGATGTATCATTAATATAAAAAGCGGAGGCAAACCATTAATAATGATTTACAGAAAGTATTTTGCATCTGCTTTACAAAGATAAGGCTAAGTCTTTGCACAGCAGTCTCTGGTTAAGTGGCTGATTTTTGTACTCACAAGTTTGCGCTGGCATTTTATGTGAACTATGGCTGGATTGTGGTACAACTAAATACGTAACTGTGGGATGCATCATGGTGCAGAATCACCCTGCCATCCTACATAATCTATGATCCCAAGCCATAATATAACCAAGTTTCCAAACCATGATACATACAACCATGGTATTTTAACACCAGAGTGTCCACTGTAACCCCAATAGGATCAACAGTTTCATCTTAAAATAGGAACCATAACAACTATGGCTACTAGAAAAATTACCATGAAAAATCATTATTGAAAACCATTGTATTTTAAAACTACGGTTTGTTCCAAAATACCATACTTACTATGCCCCATAGTAAGCATGGCAACCATGATTGGATTACCTTGATAAAACCAAGTTATTTTTGTCCTAATGGGTGTTTCTTGTCTTTCAGTACTGCTTGCAAACGGCTGCAGGATAGAAATTCCTTGTGCACAAAAGGTTTGTTTTTAATATAAAAGTGGCTGAATTTAATAAACTAGAGATACACCACAGGGTTTTGTCTACTATAGCTGTTGTGACCGATGTAGCAAACAAATGCACAGACCATGAACATTTTTTACATCAAGAAGTTAAAGAAAGTGAAAGGCTCAGCTGTTACCCACATGACCAAAAGCACCACCATGTTCACCAGCTGAGATGAATCTCCAGCGTAAACCATCAACAAACACCATCACAAGATATCACAAGCGAATAACCGCATAAATGTACCCAAAACGCTTCAACCGCTCACCAGCATAAAATGCTCGGGTGGTTTAAGCTGCTATTTTTCAGCGAGGACTGTATAAAAAGTAAGTGTGGGTTCCTAAAAGAATATTATGCTGATGAAAAAAAATGAACATCAAATACAAAATGGTCACTGTAAACTTTGAGCTTCACAGATAGCCTTTATATGAGTGTTGTAAAATATCATGGTGAGTTTCTGTTAAGGAAATACTTTGAGGTTGATAACAGAATTGAAAAACAATGGAAAGTTTGATTAATCACGCCTTGGCGGGGTATCTCTACTTTCACCCATCGCTTTGTTGTTTGTTGTCAGCGATAGACAAGATAGCGATAACACAATACTGTTTGAAACAAAGACGCAAATGAAATCAATCTATCTTACTGTCTTGTCTGTCAATCAAGTATCTGTTGTAGTTCTTGAACAGTGCACGTGAGGAGCGTATTAATTCCTTGAGTGGCCGGTCCGTTCTGCGGTCACAGATGTGCACGTATGGGGTATTTTACAGCGGTTTTAGCCAGCCAATCAGCATTCAGGACCGGAACTATCTGTTTTTTATTAACAACAAGCCGCTTCACTTGGACTCTGTGAATGTTTGCGCACTGCTAATCCCAAAAAGAAGCAGGTCAGACCCGTGTGGAAAATCAGTAGTTAACAAACAAAGGGAACGTGGGCAAAGATACTGCCCACATCAAAATCAATCGCCATGACTGAAAATATCTCTATCTACATGTAGGCTATCAATAAAATTAACTTAGTTAAATTCTTAACCCGCTTGCAGTCTGATAAAAAAAAACAAAAAACTTAAATCTACTCAACAAAAATAAAAATTAGGCTATCTTTGGTATGGCCAATTATAAATAAAACCCATATGTAGACTCTGACGCCAACTTAACATAAAATGTTTAATAAAGAATTAAAAGTCAAAATTTACTTACCTTCCCATAATGGTATACATGTTTCTTGAATCGGTCATCAGGTGAATTCTTTCCGGATTCTGATTGAACATGATTGAATTTTTTTTGAAGAATGTCTGACTGAAAGTCGGAAAAAATTATTTAATTTGAAAAGTAGGCTCCTACTCAAAGGTGTTCTCCCTTTTTTAAATAAAGATTAAGCTTCTCATCTAGCTCTATGTTCGTCCAGCTTTTCCTCCTTTTTGCTCCTCTTCTTTTTCTCTTGTTAAATTTAGATTAGGTTATCTCCCCACAGGAGAGTGCAGCAGCAGTAGAATGATGTGACAAACTACTGAAGGGTGCAAAGAGCCCAAAGTTTTTGATGAAGCCTTGTGACTAACACAGCCCGCACCGTGTGCAAATGCACGGCCGCTTGCAGCAACATTGGAGCTGAGTGATGAGGGGAAAGGATAACAACCTAGAAATCCAATTTGGAGGGATACCCCCATGAAAAGGGCTAGAATAATCCTAAATGACATTTTAAACGACACCATACAGACATGATCGCAAATGCATAAGTCCGTGTGGATGCTTGTAGGAATACTAAAGCAGATTCTATGATTACTACAGCCCACAGCTGAGTACCACAGTGACTTCTGATTAGTGGTATTTAATAGGCTGTGCTCACTGGCTTATGGGTCAAGTGCCAGCCAAGCAAAACTACCAAACCTGCTGGGACCCGCCCGCCTATTCTCCGTCGGCAGTCAACGACAATAAAAATCAAACACCACTTAAAATAGGCGGCGCTGAGAGCCCAGAGCCCCTACAACATTAATTAAGTAGCTCAATAATAATTTAACTTGAGGATCTAAAGGACAGGCTGAGTACTGTGAAAATCACAGATGGAGACTATTTAGCGCTATTGATTGCTCGATCAAATAAAGATCTGAATAAGACAAGTGTGGCTTAATAGACTCTCTGAATGGAGAACTTTCTGTGTTTCTTCCTGCCATAGGCTGTAATATTCCACTGTAACAGCACTTGAGCTTTCATGCATCTACAATAAAACCTAACCCTGTTCCAGTAAAGTTAACTCTCCTACTGTCAATTTTCTTTCACATCAAATTCCTTATTAATTCTGCCTTTATGCTGCTGGGGCTTCATCAAAAATAGCCTCATCTTAAAGATAGTCTAACAATATGGCAAAAGGTTAAATGCCATAATAATACGTTTAGATCCAGACAAAATATTCTATGAATGAGCTCTGCTGGCTGTAGGGAGTTCTAATTTATTTATTGAATTAAATTCAGCATTACATGGAAGTCTCTTGAATGATTTAATGACCCAAGAGGACATAATCTAGTGCAGCTGTGAAGTTTCCCCCTGTGAAACTTCACCACCAGGTGGCGATAAAGCAACATCTAAAACAAGTGCTTCAGGTCAAATGTGAGGAGAGGAGAGGTTGAACGCGGCTTGGCTCTTGGTTTTCAACCTGAGGGCCTTCTGTGGGATGGAGGTGCTTGTCAAAAAATCGTCAAATCTGCATGAAAAATCTCTCATTGTGAGTCAGAAAGCAACAGGAATGGACAGCCTGCACAATCTTTCTTTACGATACATGGTGATTGTATATTTTCTCTAATTGATCTGCAGTGGTGACCAGCACACCTGACTCTGATTGTCTATCCACAGGAGAGAAATACAAAATTAAAATTGTGCATGCTTTGACAAAGTTTTAAACAATACAGTGAGTGTCAAGAGTCAAAACAGAAGATATGTGTTGAACTGATATAAATTATAAGAGATATTCAAAATTCTTTACTGCAAGTGCATAATTGTCAGATATCCGACTTTAAACGTACAATTCCTTCACAAAATCCAATGCAACATGATCAAACCTGCCACTTTCATCATTGCCTCTCAGGATAAAGATAATCACACACGGAGGCTCAATGGTTCAATGGCTGCCTTTCGTTCTCTTTTGAGTGTGGTGACGCTTGTTTTTCTTAAATGCTCTAAAGGCAGAGTCAATTTGACTCTAAAAATAGCTTCCGACGTGTTGAGGCTATTTTGGTCCTTACTGCCTGTGGACTATAGAAAACTGGGCCTGTGTTTGGTTTGCCAAAGCATTGCATTTGTGAATAGATGGCCCAGTGGGCTGCTTGGGGGCAGCAGAGAGAGAGAGAGAGAGAGAGAGTTAGTTACACATGGCTGTTCACTGTGTTCTTTACACCCTGGCACTGGGACCAGATCCATGAGGGCTGTGTGTGCGTGTGTGCGTGTGTGTGTGTTCACGTGCATGCTTACGCTCTACCCTGTGTCTCTTTTTTTCTTGCATGACAACAAGCCAGGACCATTGCACAGGGAGTCATCGTGTTTTCAAGACACACAACTGTCGTCACCCTGGTAACCGTTCCCCTCCCCTCTCCCCTCCTCCCCATCCCACTGATCACTGTTTGTGTGTGTGATCAGTGTGCAAGTGTGTGTGTGTGTGTGTCTCATAAAGGACCCCAAAAAGTGGTAAACAACCCCGGGTCAGGCATGTGGACAATGCACTGACGTCAGACCTGCACCGTCACACTCAAACTCACAGTCCAATGACGCCAGCCCGCTATGCCAAGGAGTTGGGGTAAATGTGTGAGACAGAATGAATGGGCGAGCGAGCAAGAGAGAGAGAGAGAGAAAGGGGGGAGAGAGAGAGAAAGAGAGAGAGAGAGAGTTCCTCACAGGTTCTTGTGTCCCGGAGCAGAACGGCCAGGGAACTCATAACAGAAGGAGTAGTAAACAGAGCAGGGTTAGAGAGACCATTCCCCAGACAACGCTGTATCTGTGCTACAGCTGAGAAGAACAGCAGACCCAAATCCCACTCTGGAGAAAAACCCCTGAAGACATCTCCGATCTGTTCAGTAGGGGCCAAACCAAGCCTGTCTGTCATGATGGAAATGGTCCTGACCAGACTGCGGGACTTCTCCTGCAAGACCGACACCTTCGACGACTGCAAGCCCGCAGGACAACAGAGCGCGTGCCGGGACCCCCGGGCCCGAGCCGACCCCCTCAGGGAAGGGTGCACGGCCGGGGGAGGCAGCCCGTACAAGCTGGACATCGAGAGCGCGCTGGCCTGGCTGCGCAGGGAGCTGGTAAGGCTGGAGCTGCATTGCTGAGGTCCCACATTTTAACATAATCCATTTATTGTGACCTTAAGAAGTCCTGCAGCAGTCAAGAAACTTGAGAAAGGAGTTGCAATTCTTTGAAAGGGCCTGTCGGTGTTGCAGCTTTGCAAAAACCATTGTGATATTTTTCACAATATTCTCTTACCCCTTGTTTTGATATTTATCATTTATGCACTTCATTTTCATATGATGTCTACATTTTAGTTAAGTAAGTGCCTTATGACAATTCGGTTTTAATTTATCAGAATGGGAATTTTGAATGAAATCGTCAGTTTGTCATTTTGAGAACAGCAATATACCTGAGCTGTAAAACCCTCTGTGTGGTCCCTGACTGCAGTAGGACATGGAGGTATTTTTACTGGTGATCAGGCCTAAGGTCAAACCATTTGTCGCCCCAGCAAAATGACCTCCCAGGCCATCCAGGATGCAATTGTGTGGGAGGCCCGAGTTATTGCCTTTTTGTTTGTGAGATGCATGTAGGTCATGTTGTTACAATGTCACCCTCTCTAAACTGCCCTCTCTAGTTAAAGAGGCTGTGTGTGTGTGTGTGTGTGTGTGTCTGCATGAGCAACTGTGCGAGACACATTGTCACTGCTTAATATATCACTTGGCATTTAGTGCATTCACCCAGACAGCTCGTCATGGTAACCGAGTGTCCTGAGCACACAGAGCACCAAAGACCAGGCGTCAGGGGAAGAGCCGGACAAAACAGGCGGTAAACACAGAGGCTGGTTTAATAACGCCCCACTGACAGGGACGGTTTAGCTGTGGAGAGATGTACCTATGCTAATGTGGGCTCATCTTGGTGCGAGGCAGAGATAGAGCTAAACGGCTCAGGGAAAATGCCATTTCAACACATTTGTAAGTGAGATATTACACCTTTATCAATTGACTTTAATTTCATTTCATTTTCGAGTGCACTGAGGGAAGAATCCTCATTTAGGGGAGGATATATTAAAGGATAAAGAAAATAAAATCAATCAACATACAAGGCAAGGAGGTGATTTGTGTGGAATAAGAAACAGTTACGTGCAAATTTCCACAGAATTATTGTCAAACGTCTAAATGGGTTCAATTTCATAAAGTTAATCGTTTTCAGAGTCATTTGCAGGTGGTTGCTGGCATGCAGGGCAAGATAACTAAAAGCAGTCTTGGGCTGTTAAAACATAAAGGTAGATGACAGAAAGAACCAATGCATATGCATGGGGTTGTTTTTTCAAAACTACATTGTTTTGACGGGTGTATGAATGCCCTACTTGGGAAACTAAAATGAGCATTGATCTTGCAGAAAGTGCTGTGAAAGTAAGCCCTCTGACAATAGCCTTTATTTTTAAAAGGCAGACCCAAAAGACACCTTCCAACTCAGACACCCAATTATTTCCCCTTCACACCAGCCAGCGGGTAATACCCTTTGGAGATGAGATGGTTTGTGTCATTTGGTGCGAAAGCGGCATAGATCCAGCTCCTGTGTCTTGTGTTCACGGGACAATTGCTGTGCTGGGGCTGCAATCCAGCACAATTAGAGGTAACCTCTACCAATTGCCACCATCACCTCTAATCAAGTCCCAAGGCGCTGCATTCATTGATTCCCATAGAGGAGGAAAACAGGAAGGAACAAGAAGTTGGTTGGTGAGCGGGGCAATCCGCACAAAGCCCCGCGATTTAGAGTCCGTAGTCAGGATAGTTCACACTGGAACAGCCAAGTAAAGGGCACAGACACAGGCTGGTACACACACACACAGGCATATGCACACATACACACCGTCTAGCACATTATCTGGAAAGGGCAGGGGATTGGGGACGGGGAGGTGAATCCCCAGGAAGCCCACATCTCTACCTTTCCTCAAAGGAAAGTTCATGTTTCTTCTCTCATTCTTCCACGTGTTGACAAAGGCAATAAAAAACCAGCATCTTTCAGCCGGAGCCCAGTCTCAGCCTGGTGCTGTAATTAACAGAGAAAAGAAATGCAGATTGGCCAAGAGGGTTTTTTGTTCGTGGACATTCCTCACTCCTTAGGACAAACTTGGATCCTGAAGTTGATGGAATTCTGAATATTCTATTTTACAATGCGGGCAATTAGACAGCCTCTCATAAAAAAGGAAGAAAGAGGACGACAGAAAAGGACATTTGCATCTGAAAGAAGGCAGCGTTCGAATGAAATGGCTGGAACGGCGCATGTTGTTTCGCACCGAGGACACGAACCCGCTCAGCTTAATCACGAAGGAGACTTTTTTGGAGAAAGACTCTGTGAAGTCCACTTTTATCCTCACCGACCACTTTTGTTTCCTGCGTCACGTGACGCGTGCTGCCATCTGTCTGTGTCTGTCTGTCTGTCCATGCATGTGGGCAATATCCATCACTTCATTTTGTCCCATCAATATTATCACCCCCAACAAAAAGCTCAACTTTTCAAAAAATCAGCCTAGTCTCCCTAATAAAATGGTGCAATTTAAAAGCTAAACCTTCAAATTTAATTTTGCTTGCATAGCACGACTGCATGTTTTTTCAAAGTTGATAAATCCCAAATATTGATGTTTCACCTTGTGTGAAAACAGCTGGAATTGGTTTAATTAGTTGCACTTTTATTATTATTATTATCATTGTTATCATTGTTATCATCATTATCATCATTATCATCATTATTATCATTATTATTATTATTATTTTACCACAAGTAGAATAGGCATTTATGCACATAAAAAGTTGATATATAAACTACACTTGGTCATACATCATCCCTATTTGGATATTTGATCATGTAGAAGATATTACATATTGCCACAAATATTGCAATATTCAGTATTATTGGGTATTGATCCAAGCCTTGTATACACCCAGATTGTATCGAAATGGGTGAATAACGTGACTTGTGTCCTGTATGTGCAGATGGAGATGCGCTCCCAGGACCAGGCTCTGATACGGCAGCTGATGGAGCTTCACTCGGGCATCCAGGAGCTGAAGCAGGGTTTGTCTGAGGAGGAGGAAGAGGAGGACGAGGAGGGAGAGGAGGAGGAGAGCAGCTGTTGGGACTCTGAGAGCGAGCGAGGAAGCGGCAGCCTGTACTCCAGCTCGGGGGAGGAGGGCTCCCCCCTGTCCTGCCTGAGGATGCCCCCCCTCGCCTCGGGGGCTTTGGGCAAGAGGGCGTTCAGCAGGAGGAGCTCTGTGCCTTGATCGCGCCGGATTAGAACTTTGAAAGTCTTTCCTCAACTCTCACATCCTCCGAACAAAGAGAATTAAAGGACAGCCAAAACAGAAAAAAAATTGTTATAATTTCCTCCTCTCATTTTTTCAGAGAGAGGGAAGAGGAGAGGATGGGTGGAGTTGAGGAGAGATTCACAATGTAAACAGTGAGCTCATCTAAACTCATCACAATCTTAGCATGGTGATGTACTATTAACGATGATGTACCGGGTAGTTGGTGGTTATACTTACACTGATTACACAAACTCAGTGCTCATATTATAGTTACAAGTCTGTTTACATCCTTAATTTGCCCTAATGCCGCCATCACTAGACAATTAATTAATCATCATTATTGTTTTCACCACAAAGATATATAACATGACAACTTTAAGATAGCATCTAAATTATATGACAGTGGATAGTATATGTCCTGTATTGTAAAATGACTTAAAGGCAGTCACTGTTGCCTTAATGTAGTTTTGTGTGTGAGTGATAGAGAGAATGAGGAGAATTTTTTTTTCTCAGTGTAGATAAATGAGAAAGTACTAAAACCTGAATGTCGCCACTGTTCCACGATGTCTGATAATGTATAAATTTTGTGTTATAAATGCCAATGTTTATAATATCTTGGTGAAATGTCTGAACCTGCCAGTTACACCCAGAGTCCCTGCAGCAGTGTGTGTGTGTGTGTGTGTGTGTTAGGAGAAAGCTCGCTGACCTTTTTCCACTGTGACTGTTTACACAAAATGAATTCAATGCTGCAGCAGGACAACCTTCAGTTCACCGCAACTGTCTCACACACAGGCATATTGGTCGCTTCTGGTTAACCCACTACATTTTTTCTGCCATTTTCAGGCCTGTCAGACACCTTCAAAGCCTAAATATCTCTAGGCAGGGAAAATCTCTGTTCGGTGACTGGTTGTGTACTTGGAGACCTGAGTTTAAAAAAGTAGATAGATTTAAGTGCAACATATTTGTGATTTGTATAAGCTAGAACTGTTTGGGATCTCGGGTGTGAGATTGGATGCATTTTAACCACACCTGACTTTCCAGCTGCATTTGAAACAGGTACTGCAGTGGTGCAGTATGCCGGCACAATAAAGACATAAAAAGAGAAGTGGTGCACGTTTTATTTTTTTGTCATATCACAAAGCATTTCGATATCAGCTGGAATCCATGTGGCAAAAATGACACATAATGTCTTGTTTCTATGGCACAAAATAATACAGAGTCCTTGGAAAATAATGTCAAAACTTCAAGGCAAAGTTAAAATTTTGAGAAGAAACTCAGAGTGTTTGTGAAATGCCTTTGACTTTATTCTCAAAATTCTGACTTTAATCTTAAAGGACATCGTGGCACTATGAGTCTTCTGTATGTTTCTCAACCTCATAAAGAAACAAAACATTTAAAACAAATTTTTTTAGCACAGGTCTGCAAAAGTGCCTCTCACATGCAAACAAATGAGTAATACTTAAACAAACAACATCAGATGACCCAAGTCCATTTTATCTTTCTCTTTCCTCAAGCCAGGTCATTTCACATGCAACTGGTGTCATTATTTTAAACCACAAGACACATTTTATTACAATGAGCTAATCAAGTCAGGACAAATGCATTGATCAGTCATGCAATCCCAGTGACCTTTACAGTGAAATTATTCCAGCTGACAAGGTTTCTATTGCATGTCCAGCAGAGCCAGTGCCTATAGTCCTCCTTGGGTAAGAGCACGTTTCCTCCCACTCCCTCTCTGTGCTGGGGCAGCTCACTGCTGATCGTCCCCCTCCACCTCCAGGCCTCCGTAGCTCTCCCTCCTCAGTCTTTGGATCTCTGTGTTCAGCCCCAGCAGCGTCTGAGCCAGCTGACGGTCCTGCGAGCGCATCTCCAGCTGCAAGGCCGCGATTGAAAGAATCAGATCAGTGTGTCAGGTGCTCTATTGTACATGTTTAGTCACACAGACACAAGGCCATGCATGACAAATGAGCAGATGAGCAATCTTTTTTTTTATGCAGTCATCCTCAAAAGTAGAGATTTTAGGGATGTTTCTGGACTGATACAAACCACTGATCAACTTTTGAAACTGCAGAAAAAGTGCAAAAAACACATAAAAACATGCTAAAATCTGGCTAACTTTTCCCACAGCAAAGAATAACTCACCAGTTCAGACCTCAGCCAGGTTATTGCTCCGTCTATCTTTGCTCTCCGCAGCTCTTCGTTGGCTTGGTAACTCCTGCCAATGCTGGCTGGGCGGACAGCGGAGCCCGAGTCTTGAAGATCTTCCCGGGATTCCCCTGCTGCCCTGAAGGCATGAATCAGTTTGTTTTTGATGTTCTCCAGGACTAAAGTTGACAACGTGTCCTCGCTGTGGCTGTCCCGGTCCATGCTGCCTTCTGAGAGGGAGGGAGGGCAGCTCCAAGAGTGTGTGTGAGTGTGTGTGTGTGTGTGAGAGAGATTTAGGTGTGCCAGAGGGTGTGTGTGCTCTTCAATCTTGCCTGCCTCTGTAGACTGGACACCATGTGTGACAGGCTGGAAGAAACAGTCTCATTAAACTTTAGGGAAATCCTCCGCTGCTTTTCCTTCTCTCTTTTTTTAACTGAATCCCCTGTTCTTCTTCTTCTTCAGGATTATTTCTCTCTCCCTTTCTCCTTCCTCGTCCTCCTATTCCTTCGTGAACGGGACTCCTCCGCAGCAAGTTTCTGTGC
>OMLF01051039.1:0-11696 GCA_900302615.1 Holocentrus rufus
ATAATATTAAAAGCGACCTGCAGCCGTACCTCTTACAGACAAACACTTCAGATGAGTTGCTTTTGGAGAGAGTGAATATCGCCTGTGCTAATGAAAAAGAAAGACAAGAAAAAAAGAGACATGCTGCTCCACCACGTGCAACCAACATAAATACAGTTCAGTCTTGTGAAACTAAAGTTGAAAAGAAAAGTGCAACTCAGCCAAGCCCACCCGCGCTGCCCCCTGATTTGCTCTCAGAACTTAAAGAAATTCGTTCAGACATGGTGTTGTTAAAGGATTTGAGGGCTGAAGTGTGTCAGATAAGGGAATCTCTTCAGTCAGCGCATGTGTCACCACATCATTTTGAGTCAAATAAAGGATCAGAAAACATGTCTGCCCCTTTCCATGTGTTTATGCCACCACAGCACCCTCCTGTCCAGAATGAACCAAAGACTGTGCCCTACTACCCCCAGCAGACACCAGGAACAGTGCAGGAGTACCGGCCAGCTCCCGGTCCAGGACTGACTAGGGGAATAACTCAGTTTCAACAACGATTTGCACCACAGCGATACTATCCAGTGCCACGGCCCCGGCCCAGGTGTTATTCTTGTACTCAGAGAGGTGAAGAATACTGTCAGCACTGCTTTAGATGCGGTAGCAGTGAGCACTTTCGTGCAGGTTGTAGGGCACAGAGAGAGGCAAAACCAGCCAGAGATATTCCTTTAAACAAGTAAAGGTTGCTCCTGTGGGACATGGGGCAACCAGGAGTAAAGATAGGTCCCAGTATTGTGTAAATTGTAAAGAACATGGAAAAGAACTGAAACAATGCTCTGCCTGTAAAACAAAATTATACTGTTCAAAAGACTGTCAACTGAACCATTGGGCAGAACATAAATTGCACTGCGAACCCTACACATGTTTTGAAGTCAAGAGCCAGGCCACTCATTCATCTAAGGGCTTGAAGGACAAAAGACGGGTTATACCTGGAAAGACTACAAGAGTAACTGAGTTGGTAGGAAAGAAGTGTCTTATCACATGTTATCTTCACAAACAGAAAACTCAAGCATTATGGGACACAGGCTCACAAATATGTGCTATTGATGAAGCATGGAAAGTTAAGCACTTGCCTGATGTAAAGTTAAGAGATATAATAGAAATAATCGATCCGCTTGAGCCCCTCGAACTTGAAGCAGCCAATGGAACGGGAATGCCTTATGTTGGGTGGATTGAAGTGACTTTCAAACTTGGTACAGATGCAGATGAACTGTTAATACCCATTCTTGTCCTGAAAGGCAAACAACAGTCACGCCCCATTATTGGCTTTAACGTGATAGAGCGGCTAGTCATAGACAGCCTCCATAGCCAGACACAGCAAGATGACAATGAGAAACTGATAAAGGCCGTTACAACAGCTTTTCCTAAACTTAAAAAGCATAAAGTGAAAGCTTTCATCAATGCAGTGAGCACAGAGCGGACATGTGAGCATGTTGTTAGGACAGCAAAGGGCATGGTTAGTGTACTGAAACATAGCTCTGTTCAAATTGAATGCCACGTGCAGGCACCGCCCTTCTCAGAGGATAAGACCCTACTCTTTGAGCCTGATGAGAATCCCCAATGGCCTGAAGGGCTCGAGTTCTGCGACACCCTTGTATCAGTAAAAGCAGGCACCTCTGCAAATATCATCGTTAGTGTACAGAACCCCACCAACCACGATATTGTGTTGTCAGGAAGAACTGTCATTGGTACTGTGCAATCGGTTCAATCTGTATATCCTGCTAGCATGTTGAAAAAAACCCACTTACCCCCAACATCCATATACCAGATCCAAGCTCAGAACACCAAGCAGGACGACTCCGGCCAAGAGTTATGGGATCCCCCTGTGGATCTGAGTCAGCTTGATGAACATCAGAGGCAGGTAGTCAGTCAAATGCTGCGAGAAGAATCAGGGTCATTCTCCAAGTCTGATAATGATATTGGTTGTGTGGAAAAATTACAACTAAACATATCACTGAAGGATACAGAGCCAGTGACACGAACATACTTATCTGTTCCAAAACCTCTGTATAAGGAGATGAAAGATTACTTACTTGACTTGATTGCACAGGGCTGGGTGGAGAAATCCTCCTCCTCCTATTCGTCACCAGTGGTCTGCGTGAGAAAGAAAGACGGAACCTTACGTTTATGTATCGACTACAGAGAGCTGAATAGGAAGACTCACCCAGATCGTCAACCCATCCCCCGAGTACAGGATATAATGGATAACCTGGGAGGTAATACATGGTTTTCCCTGTTGGATCAGGGTAAGGCATACCACCAGGGGTTCATGACAAAGGAGAGTAAACACCTAACGGCTTTTGTGACCCCCTGGGGCTTATATGAGTGGGTCAGAATCCCATTTGGACTCATGAATGCCCCAGCAGCCTTCCAACGCTGCATGGAGGAGTGTTTAGAAGGCCTCCGAGATGAAATATGTGTGCCATATTTGGACGATGTCCTGGTGTTTAGTAGAACTTTTGAAGATCATGTTGACCATGTAAGGAGAGTCCTACAACAGCTCAGACAGTATGGGATAAAAGTGAAACCTACTAAGTGTGACTTATTCAAACAGGAAGTACGGTATCTGGGGAGGATTGTATCTGCAGAAGGGAATCGAATGGACCCAGCTGACACCATTGCAGTTAGAGCCTTAAAAGACAAAAGACCAAGCACCGTTGGTGAGCTGAGGGGAATTTTAGGTCTACTGAGTTATTACAGGCAATATATAAAGGATTTTTCCCGTATTGCTGCTCCCCTCTATGACTTGCTTAAAGGTTCTGCAGAAGACAAGCTTGTACAGAAAAAGGAAAACAAATGGCAGACAAAACGGAAGTCCAGAGTAGTGCCATCCAACACACCCATTGAGTGGACGTCTAAACAACAGTCAGTTTTGGAGCACTTGATAAACTGCCTTGTCCAGCCTCCTGTCCTAGCTTTTCCAGACTTCGCCCATCCATTCATCCTGCACACAGATGCCTCAAATCAAGGATTAGGAGCGGTGTTATATCAAAGGCAAGATGGAAAACTTCGTGTGATTGCTTACGGCTCAAGGACTTTAACCGTGCCCGAGAAAAACTATCATCTTCATTCCGGCAAGTTGGAATTTTTAGCGCTTAAGTGGGCAATCACAGAGAAATTTAGAGATTATCTTTATTATGCTCCATTCTTCACAGTTTTTAGCGATAACAATCCATTGACATATGTACTGTCCAGTGCCAAGTTGAATGCAACAGGAAGGCGATGGGTAGCCGAACTGGCAGATTATCATTTCACCATAAAATACCGTCCTGGCAGGGAAAATGTGGACGCCGATAGTTTGTCAAGGATGCCCATAAATATGGAAACACTCATGGAGGAATGTTCAGGAGAAATGTCCTATGATGCTGTTGGAGCAGCTACACAAGCAGTTGAACATCAGGATGAATCGAGTGCTTCTTGGTCTCTGGCTATTTCGGCTGAGAATACAGCAGCAGCTGATGATGCATCTATTGTTCCATTCACAGCAGCACAAATTCAAGAGGACCAGAGAAGTGATCCCAACATCGGACCAGTGATCCTATGTAAATTGACAGGGAATAAGCCGCTCAGAGCAGAATTAAGGAAACTCAGTACTCAAAGCATGTGTCTCCTAAGAGAATGGGATAAGTTGGAGATGTGCGAAAATGGAATTCTCTATAGGAAAACAGCAACCAGAAAACAGTTAGTACTCCCAGAAAAACATAGGAACACAGCGTTAAAGGAGCTTCATGATGAAATGGGCCACCAAGGTGTGGATCGGACTACATCATTAATACGAGACCGCTTCTACTGGCCCTATATGCAGCGGGAGATTGAGCATTATGTTTTGAGAGTTTGTAATTGCCTGAAACAAAAGAAACCATGTCATGAGACGAGAGCACCGCTGACCTCCATAGTCACAACACAGCCCTTTGAACTGGTCTCAGTCGACTTCCTCCACCTTGATAAGTGTAAGGGCGGTTATGAATATATACTTGTCATTATTGATCATTTCACACGCTTTGCCCAAGCCTATGCTACTACCTCAAAATCTGGCAAGACGGTAGCAGATAAGATTTTTAATGATTATGCACTTCGGTTTGGGTTCCCATCAAGAATACATCATGATCAAGGGGGCGAATTTGAAAATCAATTATTCGCGCAACTGAAGAAGTACTGTGGGGTTGCTGGGTCGAGGACAACTCCCTACCACCCCCAAGGAAACGGACAAGTGGAGCGCTTCAACCGAACATTACTCCAGATGTTAAAGACGCTGACTGACAGACAAAAGGCCAGCTGGAAAGACTCACTCAATAAGTTGATCTATGCGTACAACTGTACTCGGAGTGAAGTGACCGGATTTTCCCCATTCTACCTGTTGTATGGGCGCTCCCCAAGGTTACCTATTGATATGCTGTTCAGCTTGAACTCAGAACAAGGGGTCAGTAATCATTGTGACTACATGGGTAAGTGGAAGCAAAGTATGAAAGAAGCATATGAAATTACAAGGGAAAATGCCCACAAGGCTGCTATGAGGAGCAAGAAAAACTATGACATTAAGGTCAGGAGTTCAGTTTTGCATCCTGGCGATCGTGTCCTGATCAGGAACTTGACACCTCGTGGAGGTCCAGGTAAACTACGAAATCACTGGGAGGACAGTGTCCATACAGTGGTGCGTCAAGTGGGCCATGATATTCCAGTGTATGAGCTCAGACCAGAGCAGGGAAAAGGAAGATCAAGGGTGTTACATCGCAATTTCCTCCTGCCATGCGATCACCTACCACTAGAATCTAAAGTGCAGCTACGTGCAAAGCCGAAGAAAAGGGCATTGGAGATCAACAAGGAAAAAGAACAGTCATCAGGGGAGGATGACGACGACGACGAATACTACCCGGTGTACACTTCATTTCGTCGACCATCCCAGCCCTGTCAACAACAAGCAGTGACTCCAGAAAATGCAGATTTATCTAGAGTGTCTGAAAACAAACGACCGGTGGAGACAGAAAGAGAGCAGGAAATGATTGAAACTGTTGAACTTTTGCCTGAGAGCGAAGACAGCCACATTGAAAACTCACCTGTGGGGACACCTGTCCCCCCAGCTGCTCCAAGTAATTGTAGTGAGAGCGACGAAGAGAGGCCTCAGCGACCTAAAAGAGGATGCAGGCCACCTAAGATCTTCACATATGACCGACTTGGGACACCAACTTGTTACAATGTCAGAGCTCTGTCCTGCACCAACTCCCAAGTGCCATGGACAAATTCTGGTCAGTCATTCTACATCTCACACATATATTGATGGACTGTGTTACATACACACCATACACATCCAATTCATATTGATGGACTATGTTACATACACACCATACACATCCAATTCATATTGATGGATTGTGTCACACATACACCATATACACCATTCGAACATTTATGGACTGTGTTGCATACACATACAATTCATGTCGATGGACTGTTTACATGCACAATTCATACACTGATAGACAGTGCCACACATAACACTACTTATACATGGATGGACTATGCCCATGTCCCACACATACACACCACATTATGTCTAAGAACTCTGTGACAATAGTCATGTTTCTGAACTGTTGGTGGACATTCCAAAGTCTAAGAGACTGAAAAAGTACTGAGTGTGAACTCAGGCATAACAGAATGTATGAAAAGAGTTCCAGTTTGTACATTTATACTGCGTAGTAATGGATGGCAAAGTTTCAAAGTGTAATATGCATTAAGATATTGATGTTGAGGACAACATTTGTTTTGAGGGGGAGAATGTGACAGATAGGAATGTCGAGGCATGGCATTTTATTTTATATTCAGCCGGAGATACATCCAGGTGTGAATAGTGTGATGTAGTTGTGACACAGCATTATTCTTTTGCAAAACAGCAAACTTTTTTAGTTTTGATTTTTGATATTGTGTTCCTTTAGAATCGCTGTGATTTGCAGAATCTGTGCTTGATTTATTGTCATCGATCAATTAATCCTTGACTAGTAATGCCTTGGACACCCATAGGGGGGAGTACGCGCTAACTTTCTTCACTCAACGCATTGTGACTGAAAGCAAGCAACGTGTCTGTGTCACTATTTAATACTCTGCCCCTTTTCAAGGTAATTACACGTAGATAAATCACACCACACCACTAAGTATGTTGACGCCATTGTTTTAGTTGATTAAGTTACTGTTACAGCGATCTTTACCACATTTATTGTCACATTTAACAGTAGAAAGGTCTCAAAGTGTGTGTGTGTGTGTGTGTGTGCATTGTTAGCTAGGTACTGCCGACTGTGTGCTAATGTTTAGTGGAGCTTCGATTGACTTTTTGCCTTATAGTTTCTTCATGCAAGTGAGAAGAAAGGTATAACGTTATGGCGACCATTTCCTGAGGAGTGATTTGATATGCCCACTGATCGTATATTCTTATGTTGTACAGACAGTAGAATGCGATGCTGCAGTATAGATCTTTTTTTTGTGGCAGAAATTTATGATTTGATAAAAAAAAAGAGTTAAATAATCCATGTTTCTGATAAAAAGTTAAAAATATAAATAGATTAAAATGCTTAAAAGATGCCGTCAATAAATAAGGATTGTGAACTGTCATAAATAGTAAAACAATTCATGGCATAGAGCAGGATTAAAAAGAAAAGACTGTTAAAAATGTAGTAAACATGTTAAAAACGTGCAGTTCATTCATGTGGTACTAAACACTGATCAGTCGTTAAAAAGGATGTTAAAAATGAAAATACTGTGTAGTCCTGAGACTGGGATAGTGTTGCACTGTAGTTGGAATTGTTTATTGCATTTCTGTTAAATACGCTCAACGCATTGTGACTGAAAGCAAGCACTATTTAATACTCTGCCCCTTTTCAAGGGGCGCAACAATTACTCCTTACCTCTTGTTTTAATTGGTCTTTCATTTGCAAATCTTTGTCTGAAAAAGTTAACTGAAGAAGTGAAAGCTAGACTAACTATGGATTGCTGGCAGATTGACTGAGACATGGCAATACATACAGTACAAGGAAAGATTGTAAAATTATGTCGTTCTTCTTGATTTTTTCCGTCTTTTATAACTTGAGCATCCTACCTGTGCACACAAAGTAGGACCTGTCATTAGTCAAGAACACCTACATGGGGATACATGGTGTTCATCTGTGGCTTTCAGACATATTTACAGTTTGCTGTAAATAATGTGTACAGTCAATGTTCCTGACTAAAACAGTAAAAAATACACAGCCAAGAATACCCCAAAAAAGGATAATTGGCATGGCATTGATGCTCGTGAAACACTTGAATAACATTTTGATTTCATATCCTATAACTTACAGCCGTAGTGCAATTATGTTTAGTACCATTATGTGTAGTAGGTATACAGAGGTAAAAGCACAGAGACTAAAGTGCCTTTTAAATAGAGCCATTTTTCTCAGTTGTCTTGTTTAGTGATTAATCTCTGTTTTACATTGGAATTTGCTAATCAAACTAAACTTGGGTAAAGGAGCAGTGTGAAGCATTTAATGGATATGAAGTCTCTCCTAGCAAGTCTTTATTAAGATACATGTGACCAGGATATAAGGGCAACTCATTTTTTCTTTAGTTGTTTAACTTAATGTAATGTCATAATCCTACAGGCCTGTCAACTTTGGCACATCTACAGTTGAAGATGACCTCCTTTGGTGAACTCAGCAATGGAACCATCGCTGATTTTATTGAACAGGTAGCTGAGAGAGACTGTTTGAGAGAAACTGGTTCATCAACCCATATGGAAGATATTTCCTCAAATATTTGTGTTAAAGAAAAAAGGTTTACATCCAAATGGATGTCTCAGCTAGCTGCAGGTTCTTATTAAACAAATCCATAGGATATTTAAGAGTTGTTATATTGTTCTATTATGACCTCTCAAACTCTGGTTAATCTCTAATTGGATCCAGAAGAATATTTTTGTGGCATCCCACAATGCAAATGATCAACTCCATTTTCATTTTGAACACAGGCTTTAATTAACACCCAAAAAAGATTGTTGATGAAACTGACACCAGCTTCAAATTGTTCAATGTGCTCATCTGCACAGTTAAGAGCTCTTTCAATGAGACTGTAAGGTCACTGCCATCTCAAAACTTTGCAGCAGTGCGGCCTGCTATCCAAAGGTGCTTCTGATCTATAAGGTCATTGGAAAGGAGGAACCAGCATTTAAGCACCAACCGTTGTGTGCATGGAAAATCAGTATGTGTAGTCGTGGATTAGAGATTACTTCTTTCCACAATTTTCTAGCAGGGTTTAGCTCCCATCTCATATAAAAATAATTCCAAAATAAAGAAAAAGTTGGAGAAAAGAAAAAATACTTCACACTCAGCAGTTGAAAGCAGTGAGATAATGGGATGATACAAGAAAATCATTTCCATTCTATCCTCTAGTGAATCTGCCCTGGAAGACCTAACCGAGATCATAACTGATGCTTTTCCTTTTTTTGTGCTGTCTGTCCTGTCTTTCAGCTTTTCAGAGACCAACTCCTGAATGGAAAAGACTTCACGATCACAGTGAGAAGTATTCAAAAGGTCAGAGTTAGTCCATAGAAGCTTCACATGGACAGAATTATACTGAGAGTGTCCAAGAACCCAGTAAATCAGTTGCCTTGATTAGTTCTCTTCCTCATTATGCAAGTACTCCACATTCATGTTGTTACCTTGGCACTTGCCTCATACCTTGTGAATCACCATAGCGCCCTGAATCAGAGCAAGGAATGGCTTGTCAAGTATTTACAGCACACAACTTGTAGACCAGAATGTGAATCTGATTTGTCAAGAAAGAAGTTCCCACACAGAGTAATTCCCTGTCACTGTTTCTATGTGAAGTGTATAAATGAAATGAAAGCTTAAAGGGGGAGCACAGTAAGGCTATAAGGGGGATCAGTTCTGCCTACAGAAACAAGGTGTGATATTGCACTTTGTGTAGGACTATCCTATTTGAACTTCTTTTCTAAGGACTGTTAGGGTGACATGCTACATTTCTGGCAATTTAAAAAAAAAAAAAGTCTTTAGTTTCCTCTATACTAAATATAATGACCAGATTAACATTTTTGTAATCTTACAAGAATGTATTGAGCCATGTGCAATGGTATGTTATTTATTTATTTTTTTTTTTTTGCTTTAGAATAATTTAAATTTAAATTAAAATGCTTTATTCACTATATGATTTCAAGGTCTATACAATGCCTTAAAATTGTTATGTGAAAATACAAATACAGGTTATAATACAAAGTGAACTTGTTAATATACAGTAAAGTAAAATTTTCCTTCAATAAATTAATATACAATAATCAGCCATGAAACAAGTTATTTTTGTCCACTGCAAGATGTAAAATCCATGTTGTCTGAATCTAATCTTTCTGTAAGATATAAAAATGTGTGTGTGCGCGCGTGTGTGTGTAAAACACCTAGAGTGGAATAGTATATTAAAAGAATAAAACAAATGTTGATGAACTAAGTTCACTGCACGGTATCTGTGTAATATGTATGTCAAAACAAATCATGACATCTGAACCTTGATAGCAACCTCTAGTGATTCACAACCACAGTCACAGATTCAACTCTTTGTAAAAACATCACTTTTCCCATAACTTCCATGACCCCGAGGAATCTGTGTCCACAGCTGTTCTCATGCACGTGTCTGTGTGTGTGGCTTGTATAAATAAAGCTTCAAAGAATATGCACATTGATCCAAGGTCCCTAGTTACGATACATGATTATATGATCTACACTCCAACTTAAAACTGCTCACAGACCAGCACTCATACTTCATTTGCTGTCTTCTCACATTGATACACATCGGACCTCCACAAAGTCTCCTGAAGTATAAAGTCGAGGAAAGCAGCCACTTAACACTTTCATTTCAGATCACCTCTTCCAAGCAGCCACCTCTCTCGGTCTGGATCTGGATGTGTCCAAAGCCCAGGGCCTCGTGCATGGCTCTGCTCAGCAAGGCAGACAGATCTTTAGCACTGGCCACTCCTCTTGGCAGGAACAGCTCCAGAGCGCACGTGGAGGCATGAGGCAGACGCACACTGGACATGCTCACATCCTGGAATAGCAATTTAAAGCTTTATTGACTCAGGAAAAAAAAGTTTGACTTGCAGATGATATCAAAGACTGAATGTGAATGGGAATACATATATTTTGCTTTAAAATCATATTATTCAGCTTGTTTCTTCCCTTAACATATGTCAAGTTTTTGCATCTTCACACCCTCACACTCTGCACTAACAGCCCCCACTTGCTCACATGTTCTCAGGCCGGCAAAATGGAGGAAGACACAGCACTTCTTCATTTTACATTATATTTGCACAGCTGTGTATTCTCTAACAGGGAGAAAAACGCTGTATTCGCACTTGATTTTGAGCAAATTCTTTTCATCCTGCAGAGCCGCACTGCCTCAAAAGGATTTTATTAGCACTGGCTGCAACTGAGATTTTAGTGTCAGATGCAGTGAATGCTGTTCAAGGGTATTTCCACAGCACCAAGAGAAACAGACGGCTCCTGATCTGATGGAGATGCTACCGACCTGACAGTAGAAACGCAGAGAGATGGATCTGGGGAAGCCGAGAGGAGGAAGATGGTCAGCTCCTGTGATGAAGGCGAGGAGGTCTTCAAAGGAAAAATCTGTCTGGCCATCTGATTGAACACAAGGAGAAAGAAGTTTCTCTCATAACATTTCTCGTAGCAGCACTACTGTGAATAGCACTAGTTTTTTTTGTTAGTTAGTTAGTTTTGCCATGATTACAAGGTGTGCAGGTTGCTATACAACAATGGAACTTTTTTTTCTTGATGTAATTTGTATTTTCAGAACTTTGGCACAGTTTATTACTAAATACAGAGAAATGACACACTCCTAGACACTCCGTCTGTCCTTCAACCATTTAATATTCCACACTGCCTCCTCTTCATATGAGAGTTACAAGAGTCTCTTTCTCTTCCTCCATCCCTCCCTTCTCACCATTAACTGAGGTGAGGACTCTTTCCCAGTGTTCAGCCGTTGTCTCCTCGGCCTCCCTGAACTGGCTGTCTGCACTGCTGTAACAGACGGTGAAGAGCTGGGCGAACTCTTCCAGGCTCAGAGGGCGCTGCTCTGCGCTTGTCATGACCGGCACAAACGCCTCCCAGTGGGACTGCACCGTTTCCCACAATCCACCACAGCTGTTCAGCCCTTGGGTGAACTGGGAAATCATACTGGCCACCCTGATGGAGAGCAAAGGGACCGAGTGACTTTCTTGTACATTGTATACAACTTTTGATCCCATTACATTTGATCTTCGATATAGATAGATAAAGAACTTTATTTATCCCCTGAGGAAAATTCTGTTCTGGCAGCAATTCACATAAAAAAAAAAAAAACAACAAGAACATAATATCAAAAATATATAAAAACTATATTAAATAAGAATAAGTAGATTAAAAATAGAACAGTAGTATAATAATATAAAATGTATGTTAGTAGTATGTGTGAATTACAAGTATCACACACACACACCTTTTTCATAATTAAAAGTAAGAGTTAAAAAAAGAAAGGAATAAAATGGATTCTTTGGCACACAATTCTTTGGATTCTTTACACACAAGAAGAGTGATAGACAGCAACAGTGTGTGAATGTGTGTGTTTTGTGTGTGTGTGTCCTC
>OMLF01051045.1:0-17544 GCA_900302615.1 Holocentrus rufus
TTGCAGTGATTAGAAAAATAAAGATAAATGAAACAGGGAGAGTACTAGAAGAGGGGAAGAGGAAGGAAAGGGGAGGAAGATGAAGGGTTAAAGGGGACATGGGGGGGCAAGACACAGACCAATAGTATTGCCAGTTCCCTCCCAAGATAATGTAAATATAGAAGTTATCTGATTAAGTTGTTATCTGAAAAAAGATGTATTTTCACAATTGTTGAGGGGCAGCTAGCTTAGCAGTGAGGTTTAGCTCGTTAGCTTGATTCATTTCCTTCCAACAGTAAACACCTGCATGCTCTGTTGCTTACCCTGAACATACTGAGAGTCTGAATCAATCAATAGGAGGTCTTACAGAGCTCTGGATTTATGAATAGCTCTGTCTCTATTGTCTCTTCTCTCTCTCTCTCTCTCTCTAACTCTCTCTCTTAATGTGCACATTTTGCAATCAAAGTGAACTGTTAATCAGCATTCAATCAAGATTTTATTTTATTTTATATATCTATTTATTTACAATTTGAAGAGGTTTTAAATTGTGGTATTCAGCCATGATCAGTAGACATGATCTGTCATCAGACCCACAGTGAAGTTGCTCAAGCTGACATATGATGCACATTCACACAATATGGGTGCAAAAATCTCTTGGATGCTGCGTGTTTTCCCTTGTGTCCAGCAGTAAGGGGTTCTAGAACACAACCAGGACAAATCAGATGGGACAGGTGGCCTGTCGCCGGGCAGATTAGAGAATTAACCCTGCAAGAAAAGAGGGGGAAAGAGAACAATGGAGCAGCAGAGATAGAGAGGTGAAGTCGAGACAAAGGTTGAAGGTTGCCAGTTTCAATTTCTTGACCAGCTGAAAAAAAAACTGGCTAGCGAAGTGAACAGCATACACTTTCCCCTCACACAACTAACTACTGTGCAAAGTGGCAGGTATTTAACCCCCAACTGGGACAGAAGGCTGGGACAGTGCACAGCAGCCCCTGAAAGTGTATAGAGATGACTGAACATGGTGTTTTCATCCGACAAACGCAAACTGGGGCTAAGAGACAGAGACATGCTCTCAGCATTATTTGAAAGCACACACACACACACAGACACAATCTGCATGTGTGTGTGTCCGGCTGTGACTGTTGTTATTTATTTCACTCAATACTAAGGCCACACTTATCCTAGAGATCGGATCGTACAACTTGACCAGCTTGACCTGGAATAAAACAGTGGCAATTCATCAAAATCATTTTGTTTTTCCCCATTTTCTCTCTCTGTCCCTGCCCTCTCTCTCTCTCTCTCTCTTTCTCTCTCTCTCTCTCTCTCTCTCTCTCTCTGTATCTCTCCCCCTCTCTCTCTGTTGGTGTTAACATGTGGAGTTGTCATGTAAGACCCAAAACACCATCTGTGGACACTGGCAAAGCTCTGAATACAGAGAGAAAGATTTTACCCTTGTTATGCTTTTTCTTTCCTTTGAGTGAGGAGAAAAAGTTCTCTCTCTCCTCTTTTTTTCTCTTTTCTCCTCTTTGTTCTTTTGTGCTTGTCATTTTTATGTTCTCCTTCTGCCATTTTCTCTAGTAATCTGTTCCTTTCTTTTCCCCTCATGTTCCTCCTCCTTCCATAAATCTACATTGATGAGGAGTGGAGGGTTTGAACGTCAGCTTAGTGCGTTTTCTACAAACAACAAACAGAGATTTAATGCTGTCAAACACTGAGGGCATGTTAATGAACTACAATGACCATAATTCATTGCACCTACGATGCCGTAAAGAGTGTTAATGCTCCTATTGCACTGAGTTTGCGTCGGCATGAACTGAATAGAGATTCAAAACACATCCTTGGAAATAAAAAACAAACTTTCACTTGGATTGGACAGCCAAATAAAATCCAATATATGGGAAACCCTGGTTACTGAAGGGGTTGTAAAGGAACATTTCACCCAAAATACAAAAATATGTTATTTTTCCTACTTACCCCTATGCAATCTATCCATCCAGATAGTGTTTGTGTGATTTGGTGGGGTTTCCAGTCTGCTGTGGTCCTCCCTGTCTCCCTTCACCTTGACTGTTTGTCGGGGTCAAGTCAAAAATTTAATTTCAAGTTTTGTTGGCAACCATTTGCTGCTGCTGCAGAGAAAACTGTATCCATCTGTCCCATACTTGTCGAAGGTGGATAGTTACAGTTTGCTGGTGTTCTTTGGCAGGAAATAGTTCCCATCCAAACCAAGGGCCACTGAAAGCTGTGGACTATGACAGGCATTGATGTCATTGTTTTTGGCAAGAGCTGTTGCTGCCAAGTTTTTCGCATGTAAGTTTTTGACGGTTTGAGCTCCACAAAACAATACCCATCCAGCACTGGTGTGAAGGGAGACAGGGGAGGTCACAACAGACTGGAAACCTCACCAAATCACACAGAAACTATTTGAGCGGATAGATTGCATCAGTATTTCTTGTTAACTGTTCCTTTAACAAGGGGTTATACATTATACATTAACATCATTTGGGCCTCTTCCATAAAGTTGCATTTGTTGACCAATAAAAATGTCATAAGCCCATAAAATAAGAGAAATGGTAAGGGAAAGGCAATACAACTGCACAACGCCACTGTAAGGCTTTATTATTTTTCAGTGTTTGGTTGCCATATTGCATTTGTATCCAATACTTCTTATCTTATAGCCTTTTTATCATGAAGAACTACTCTTTTTTTAGCTCAGCCCCTCCAGTGCAGAGATGCTGGTCAGACTGGTCAAAAAAAGCCTCAGTATTGTAAAGACGACCACATTTTAAAGACATTTAGATTAGCGTCTTTCGTAGCTGTCAGAGACTAGCATGCTGCAGAATTGGTTAGATATGTTTCCATGCTGCTTCTCTCGTAGCGCGGATGAGCTTTTGTCTTTGCTGTTTTTGTGACAGGTGTTAAGCTGTGATGAATCATCCATCATGCATCACTTGACACTCGTGCGAAACAGAAGCACCGCTTAAAATATAGATTTAAAACACTGAGAAAATGCAACCTCTTTGTTGTTCTGTTTCTTTCTTTCCTCCCCAACTTCTTGTTCCCCTGTGAGGATGAAGTAAATAAATCCTACCATAAATCATAGAACATCTCCCATCTTTCATCTTTGTCTCTGTCACTTGAGCTCTCCTGTCCTCCCTTGCCTTCTCCCCTCTCATCTGTAAAGGAGGGCAGAGCAACATGTTTCAAAGTAACATATGGGCAAGTCTCCAGAACAACAAGAAACAGACACGTTTTCTCTCCCCTCTCTCTCTCTTTTTCTCTTCACGACTCCATCCTCACTCGCCTCTCCGCTCTCATCCTCTTCTCCTCTCCTCCTCTCTTCTCCTCTCCTTGCTGTCCTATCATTTGCTCCTCTAACAAGGTGAAAAATGATGATTTGAGGGAGCCTCTCTGTAACATATGGAAAGAAGTTTCCGCAGAGAAATGTCCGTCATTAAGACTTTAACCTACTGCTGGCTCAAAGGCCCCTCACTGCTGATCTGGCTCTCTGTGAGTGAGTGTGTGTGTGTGTGTGTGTGTGTGTGTGTGTGTGTGTGTGGTGGTGTGTGTGTTCATGTGCATGTTTGTGTGCGAAAGCAAGAGTGTGAGAGAGAAAAACCCAGTTGTCGGATGCTACCCTGCTGTATTCAGACATCCTCATAGATCACTCAGTCTGATGCAACGCACACACAAACTCAAGTAGCAGGCAACACTCTCCGTCTCTCTTCTGCAGACACTAATGTACTCTCTCTTACACACATACACACACACACATACACACACAGGTAGAGGCCAGGCAGAAAGTCAGGGATCATGTGGTTTAATTAATTACCGTCTAAAAGTGACCAAGGTCAGAGTGCTGCTCAGCTGGAGAACGTTCCAGAGGTTATAGCCTTTCCATCCGACTCCTCTGAAGCTGTCAGCTGTCTGGGAAGGTGAAGTAAGAGCACCTTAAACGCCTCGGCCCATAGCTGCATATGGAGCCAACTGTTGAAACACCATCGCCCTACCACAGGCTATTTAACTCACTGGAAGGATGGGAAGTGGTTTTTGAGTCTTTTGAACATTTGGAATGTGCACTGATAATATAGGATTGACTTAAGTTTCACTTTATTTTTCACGTATTAATTACTGAAATGTTGTATTGAAATAAACCTGAAATTGTGAGACAATTCTATACAATACACAAAGAGGACTATAGATGTAGTTCTCCTTTTAAGGGTATTTAAAGAAAAAGTTCCTCCTTTTAAAGGTGTGTTAAATAATTTATGACCTCCATTAGGGACCAGTTGGGATTGCAGCAACACTGACAGAAATTGTTTCCTCCAACACATGTCTCTGGCACGGCACCAATCCCCACACCTCCCATCCCCTTGAGTCAAGGTGGCCGGTAGTTTCCTCAAACTGTGAAGTTGAATTTTCACAGCAGATGAGTGAGCTGAATAATTAACGAAGAGATCTATTGGAAATGTGTAATGAAGAGAGGTCACACTTTATTTGGATTATCCGATGTTAATACTCAACTTAGTATCAACTTTGCATAAGTTTTAGTGTTTGGATGAATCAGAGTGTTTTGAGATTTGCTAAAGTATTGCCCAGAACACGTGTTTTAAATGCAAAAAATCTGGAAAAGTTATCATGGAGTCACTGGAGTTGATCTGCAACCTTTCAACCACCCACCAATATATTTTGGTCGTTTTGTGCTTATTTATCCTACTGATTTTGTTTTGTTGAAAATCTTCTTTAAACATTTGTGACCGTATGCATAAACCTAGCCTGAGTTGTGTTGTGATAAAGAAAACACCATTTATGTTATAACTCCTGACCTCTTGAGTCTGTGTACAGATGTGGACAGAGAATAGCCTCTAGATGGTGCTAAAGCTCCACAGAATTACATAATGCACCTTTAAGGGTAAATTAAGAACTTGTATTGCTTTCAATGTAATTCCACAAGACAAAAGGAAATGTTTTGCAGCCTGATCCTCCAACTTTTTTTTATGTGTGACATCTTTATTTTAGATGAAAATTAATAAAATCTTATACCACCATATTATACCATCCCAGGTACTTTCCATGTGTGAAAATGTGTTGCATATTGCACAGGTGGTCAATTCCAGACTCCCTTCACTGAATCCGACACACACACCCTTTGATATGAAATTTAATTTTAAGCTTCTCAAATATGTATGGTGTCACTTGCCTTTGGGCAGGAAACTCCTCACAGAAATTTCCTCTAAGAGACTGGAAACCGCATCAAAGAGTGTGTGTGTCCCGACTCAGCCACTTGTGCGTTACAGCACAACATCAAAACAAGTTGTGTGGAAAAGTTAGACACAGCAGGGTGTCCTTCTACAAATATAAGACTGTTTAAACTATCACATTCTTTTTAATATTCCAGAGTATTATTTGTCAAATCCAGTTAATGGTTGCTCCTGATGCTGTATCAATCAGAGAGTCAGCTTCAAAGGCTTTGTTTATACTTTGATTCACTGGATTGATTACACGTGTCCTAAGAGGGGGGTTATAGTCCTTACTAGCATGAATAACACCTGAAACACACCTAGCTTTTCTGATTGGATGGCAGGCAGAGAGACTGCTGCTCAGTTTTTGTGGGCACAGAAATCTAATATATGAACATATATGTCCTATACCAGGGAAATGTTGTCATATGCGTTACGTACATTGTGATATATGAACCCAACACATAAATCCCCTCTGGATATGGTGATAAGTGTATAGGTTAACATGTTTATGCAACTTATATATGTAAATATATGAAAACAATTGACCTTTTTCACAGCAGCCACCTTGACATCAATAGCAAGGTAAACACAAGTGTTGCTAATGACATTAAATAGACTTATATGGATTGGAACCTTTTTGTCATAAGTAACACCTGTGTTTACCTGCTAATTCATTTCAAAATAGGTGCTGTGAAAAAGATCAGTGGGTAGGATGCATGTATGTGTAATATATATTAGACATATATATCCATATCCTATATGCCATATAGAAATCCCCTACGTGTGCATACGTTATGTTTTGACTGGGGAGAGACGAGCCTGTAGTCCTTGCTATATAATACAAGTAGCTTCTCTAGTTGCAGTGAGAGAGGAAGGCATTCAGACAGACGGGAAGCAAACAGCCATATGGACTTGTGTGCTTTGATTAATTAAACTGTCACAAAGTGATGAAGGTCAGGAAGGTCCTCGGCTGCAGAATCCCAAAGAGCGAGGCGCGACAGCTCTGTTTGTGCCGCCGTCTTCTTCAGACTTCAGATGTAGAAACTGTGGTTAAATAATGTTTCTGCAGTCTGGGATAGGCAAGTGCAGTGAAGAGCAATCTAATTTGCAAGTAATAATTCAAACATTGCAGGTGCTCAGACGATCATATTTTACAAGGTGTAATGTTCTCAGGTTTTATTAAAGATGATGTTGAGCGAGAGAGAAAGTGAGAGTGAGAAAAGGGAGATCAAGAAAGTGAGACTCAGAAAGGCAGCGGCAAATAAACAAACAGTAAAATAATAAAGTCCAAGGCATTTAAATGAAGATAATGAGAGACAGAAAGAGAGAAGACGGTGTGCTGCAGGAGTTGAGAGACAGGCTCAGAATTGGTTTCTCAAGTACAAGGTTGGCATCGTACCCACTGAGCCCACCAGGATGTCCCTGATGTTTCTGTGTTGGAGGCTCCTCAGTCGCCTTGGGAGTTTAAATAAAGCACACCTCAGAGGATTCTTTCATTCTTTCTTGAGGTTCGTACAGAAAGAGAGCCAGGCAGTGAAATCTAATTATTATCGTCAATTTAACAAGGTCACAGCGCTATTCCTGAGTATCAGGCAGTTGGAGAAGTCAAACGCTTTCCAACTGGCTGCTCAAATGGTAAGATTCAGTTTGGTACTGTATTGTATTGCCATGACGAGATGCAACGTTTCAAATTAGCCAAATTTCGTTTGAAGATAAAAATGAATAGTAAGAAAAAAACAAACAAGATTTCATATCAAGACCATGTGTATAAAAGAGTTCTGCAAACTGCTGCATTTTTAATTATTTCACATGGAGGAGAAATGTAGATTTAGCTGTTGTTTATGCCTGGTGTTTATATCATTAACTATGTCAGTGAATTACTAAGAATTCATTCAATGTAGTGGCTGCCAGTCATGTTACTCAGAATTGTGATGCTACAACTATTTTATTAGTGTTATTACATCCCCAAAACTGATGACTGGTATCTCCTTTTTCTTTGACAAACTGTTAATGTGCTATGTTTTTGTAATCATCATCATCATCATCATCATCAAAAAAAAAAAAAAAAATCAAGATCAAGGTATTGAAAGTACTTCCAACCAAAGACATTAATCCTTTCTCTCATTTCTCATTGAGGATAATTAATGTAAGTGATGACTTATCATGATGAAAACAAAGCGATAGATAGGATCTGATATCATAGTTTTAGATAACACAACTTTTGATATGTACAGGGAGTGTTAACAAAAGTGACAGCTCATTTTTTACTGATAATACAACTGAAATGAAACTAATTTTATGTTTTACATTATGCATTACTGGGAAGAAATATTTATAACTGTGATGCATCATCAACTTCTCTGTCAACACCAAGCACTGGTGGCTTTGTTTATGTAGTTGTATTTGGACTGGGGTACATGTCCCGTAACAGAACTATTTAGGGAAGACAACACTGTTTGATGCCGGCAATGCTTCAAGTCCTGGGAGGCAACTCTCACTCAGGTAGACTTGTACGATACTTTGTCTGAGGGCTTCACATCCTCATGTATTTTTGAAATTACAAAATGGGTACTGAATGTATTTCACTGGTCCTGGGTGATGAAACATGCTCAGCATATAGTGAAACATTTCTAGTCTCTTTACTGAGGTATGGAAAAAAAAAGAAAAAAAAAGAAAAGAAAACCTCCCGGAGTGGAGTCATAAGTCATAAGAGTTTTGATTTTACAGGGGTCATAGGTGATATCCTCAATCTGTTGACCCTGCATGATAAATGCAGCACAGTCAGGAACTAAGATGGAACCTTCAGTTTTCCACTGCTGACAGCCGACTGCACAACCTTGCACGTCATTGCCGGCTCCAAATGGCAGCAAGAAGTCACTTTTCAAGTCTGAATTTCAATTCCAGAAATCTTGTAACCAAACATCAGTAGACTGCAAAGGCACTGCCTCATGTTTACCAGGCTGGCTAGTCTGTGATGCTTTATTCCAAAGTATACCACAGAATATCAAGAGGATGACAGACAGACAGATAGATAGATAGATAGATAGGTAGATAGATAGGTAGATAAATAGATAAGCAAACAAATAAGTTAAAAAGTGCCTTTGTCAAACTCAAGGACACTGTGCCACCACAGAGGGTGGGCTAAAACATATAAAAACAACTTTTAAAAAAAAGTGGTATTGAGGAGCTCGTAGCTGCTCAGGGGGCATTGCCATCTTGCAAGAACACCAGCTGCTCACACAGATGGTTTAGAGCACGCTGGTAGAAACAGTAATAGATCCAGAACAGGTGAAAGAGCTCCAGAGTTTAGCAGCAGCAGCAGCGCAGGAGGCTGATGCAATGTTGTCAGAAATTAAAGGCAACAGAGATCTTACTTGTTCTGCCCTCGAGCCAACCAACCATCGTAGACCTTTACCCTGGGTATTCTATTTTTTATCACTAAAACACCTCTGTTAACCCGTAAAACTGCCCACAGGTCAGTTTTCCTCCCATAGTTTGTTGCACCAATGGACTCAAAACTCTCAACAATCCAAACAGGAATGAGTATTGTGTAAAATATGCTCATATACTGTGTATGTGAATGCTATATAGAAACTTACAGTAAAAAGAGATCATTATATGGTAACACAGTGGAAATAATGTGAAATTTCAGTACCTGAATAACATGTACTGATATCAGTAGACCTGAAATAGCAGGTAAACACAGGTGTTACTAATCATATTAATTAAGGCTATATACTTAAGTAGAGCAGATCCTTTCATTAATGTCATTAGTAACACCTGTGTTTACCTACCTGTCAAAATGGTTGCTGTGAAAAAGGGCCATTACCCAAAATACACAGGCACCAATTTCTTCTCCTTTCCTTTGACTCAACATGACCATGAACTGTGAAATGACTCACTGGTAAGGAAGTTGAACAGCCTCGCTCCAAGTGACTGGTGGCTGATGTTAAGATGTTGCTGTGTTTTTTCCTAGATAGTGAGTCACTATCACACTGTGTGAACTTGTAGAAATGTGCTAATTTGGATTTTAATGACATGAACAAAGCAGAGACAGAACAATAACTGGTTCTATTGATATGGGGCAATGTCATTTAAATGTGCTGCAGATGATATCATAGAAAATAAAAATAGAAGCAGTGACTTATTGCAGCACTGATCCATTATGGTAAAATCCACTTGCCAGTAATAAAGTCAGAGGAAGTTTGGCGCTAAAGTTCATGTTTTATCAAGTACTTTTTAAAGGTCTCTTTATGTAAAGGACAAAGTTATTCTTGTTCTCATATGCTGTATAATTGCACTGTGCACCGATCACATGGATAACACACATGACAACCATACACATTACAATATCTAATAATTTATATTTGTGTGGTTGTGCTGTTGCTATGGAGGACCATGTCATTTATTCTATTGAAATAATCAAGCTTGCTAATCAGGGTGTTATTAACTGAAATTATTTAATAACATACATATTGCTGTGTGTGTGGGAGTATTGGTTTGTGCCTGCATATATATCTTTTTATATGTGTGCATGTGAATGTGTGCATCTTAATACATCAGTTCATACATGTGTGCTTCTCCACATAATTCAAATTATTTCTTGAGTTCCAAGTCTGGTATTTCTCATTCTTTACCTGGCCTATGTTTGCGTTTTTTTTTAATTTGCTGCTGGTGACATTACACACAGCTGAGCTGAAGGCTAGCACGCATCCTTCAGAGAGTGATGAAAACAGCCACACAAAACATCGAATGTAATAATGCAAATTGCTACAAACAAATTGTACGTTTTTAATATAAAAAGTCAGACTGCTACGGCATCGTGTTAGCTTATGCCCTCATTATTTGCGCTGCAGCCAGTATGGAGAGGTGAGAAAGTAGGGAGGTGATAGTTGTAACCAGAGCTAGAAATGGCCAGAGATACCCTGCATGAAGATCCTAGACACCATCATCCCAAAACCAAATGCATATGAGCAATGCAATGAATGCATCTGTGATCTATAACCTACTAAATTAGTCAACTGCTTTTACTCAGTCTTGTTCTGCAGCAGCAAAACTGAACATGAATCAAATCAGTTCTGCTTGTAGAATATAAAGTTTACAGCGCTGGGCCTGTTTTCACAGAGAAGCAGGATTTTTTTTTTTATCTATTCTTATGTCTGCTCCTCAGTGATCTTACTTATTCTGTATCAGACAGAAAACTCTTCGCAGACTTTCTCTGCTTCTTTTAGAGGTTTTAAACATGTTGCCTTTTTCACTTTGTATGCAGTAGACAGATAAGATTAAACTCAGCCTTTGACCTCTGTTTCTGAAAAGTCTGTCTGCATACCTTGTGTATGCAGTGAAGAAGCCGGTTCAATGAAACACTTTCCTATGAATCACTAGCAATGGTGCATGGATGCGCACGCACACACGCACGCGCGCACACACTCACACACAGACACCTTCCTGTTTTCCTGTTACTTTCCATCTGCAAACATCACAATGGTTGTGATTTGTCTCTTCTTCTTCTTTCTTGTCTTTCTATTGATGTTTTCTTTTTTTTGTATGTTTTTATAGGTACAAAATAACAAAGGCTAACCCTGACTGTCTTTGGTCAACCAAGTCCCCTACTTTCCAACTGATTAATTAACCCCCCACCGCACCACCACCACCACCTCCACCCCAATCCTGTTGCCACCACCGGGTGAGTTAATCTGCCAATTAGGCTTCCTTAAGTGTTTAATAGACTGGTAGACCAAAGGCTCAGTCCTAAAAGTAACCAAACTGAGCTACACAAAAACAAAAACCACTGTGTACATTCAGTCCATTTCCGGCACTGGCGGTTCAGTATCCAGTATCTATAGGAGGAGAACATTGAGATGGTGAGACAGGAAAGTGAGAGAAGTGAAGTGTAGAGGTGCAAAGTGGGTGATATTTCAAAGACGAAAATAAGCGGCTGGATGCTTGGAGATGTGATGTGACCAATTTCCCTGCCACAGGTGTTAAAAAGCCTTTGGAGAGCGGTGCAGAAAAGGCCGCAGCACAGTGGAGAAATTGGATAGATAGAATACGAGATTCTCTCCTCAAAATTTCATTATGGACTGAATACTCAACAGCAGGCCTATTTAGTGTCTTGGATATTTATTGGACTGCCTCACACCACACTTTTCTTGTATTTCTGTGCTTTCCTCCCTCTGTCAGTCGATCCTTCCTTAGCGAAGAGATGTTTAAGAGTGTTTAGCCTGTTTTATAAAAGATAAAGGAACTCCCTCCCCTCTGCCCTCCATCCGTCCATCGAATCGGCGCTCGCCTCCTTCCATCTGTCCCTTTATCCATCGATTCATCCATCCACCCAAAGGTGGAGGAGAAGGAGGTTGAAAAAAAAGAAACTAGCCTCTAACCACACCTCCTTCCCTCCCTCTCTTCTTCCTTTCATCCATTCGCTTGAAGAGAGCCCAACAGAGCGAAAGACAAACAGGAACACTCTGTATTGCTCAGTGGGACAGAGTGTAAGGTCATAGTATGTGTGTGTGTGAGAGCGTATGGTATGTGCGTATCTGTGTTATTGTGCATGTGTACTTTAACAGGTCATTCAGTGTGTGTTTGTGTATGTGTGTGTGTGAGAGAGAGAGAGAGAGATCAGTGTTTGTGCGTCAGAAAAAGGTCATTGAATGTGTTTTTCGATGTGTGTGTGAATATAAGACCAGTATGTGTGTGTGAGAGAGAGAGAGTGAGGTCAGCACACAGCTGACAGGTTGTGCTCTGTGGCAAGGTCACATATAAGGGAACGCAGCTGGGCAGGGACGGATGGATGGAAGGACGAGGGGAGCGCGAGGGTGCAGAGGGAGGGAAAGTGTGTGAGTGTCCTAGCCTATGGAGAGAAAGACTTTGAAAGACACAGTCACAGCAGTCACTGTCAACTTGAGAGGAGAGATGCCACGTCATTTCATATCAGCTGCACCACAGGCCTGTATCGCAAAAATACAGAAATGTCTTCTTGTAATTCAGAGCTTACAATGGTCTATAGGTTATTTTCTCTTAATCTAATAGAGTTGACCTGTCCGCCTGCTTTTACTTAACCAAGTAATTTAGTCATTAGAGCATAAAAAATGCAGCTTCAAGGTGCAATGTATTGCATTTTAATATCAATAAATTAATATCACATCAGTTTTGAGCCTCAGTCGTCACTGCATTTTATTCCATGTAGACTTGGTGGGAAATCTGCCTTGTTTGCTTTATGGCACAAAACAGGATCAGGGCTGTGATTTTCCAGCACAAATTTAACATTCAGAGTTTCTAGCAATGGCAGATGGAATAAATGACTTGCTGGTGGAAAAATGTCTTTCAACATGTATGTCCTCTTTATTGAAGGGAAAGAACCAATATTGTCTGTGTGACAGTAAGCAACAAGGTTTGTGGGAAATGTGGTTTTTGTTCTAGCACAGTATCAGCAACAATACCAGAAGCTACCGCATGTCTCAACCACAGTCTCAGTTGTGTATGGTAACGATACCAAAGTATCACAATCAATTCGACAGTCATATATAAATGTTTTGAACTAAAACATGTTGCATCTTTAATTTGCTGATGCATTTGGTCTAGAACCAAACTACTGGTTCTAGACCAAATGCATAAAGGGCCATCTATTCTTATCCAAACTCATTTTCAACAGCTTTGACTTGAAGGTTACATGTTGAAAATTCTCAGATCAGTAAGAAAATTTAGGGTCAAAGTGAAAATCAGTGGCTGGAGAGTCGCTTTTTATAAGCCAGGGGACCAGAACTATTCAGAAAAATATACACTTGTCAGAATTATTGCCCGGGGACAAATTCTAAGTAATGTAGAGCATTGGTCCCATTTAGTTGTTATTTTCTGTAAAAGTTGACTCAACCTTGTACATGAAAAGACCTTGGCTGCCTTTTGAGTTGGCAACAGGCTGAGGGAGAAAGAGGCAAGGCGGGCAGAGAGGGAGAGAGAGAGAGAGAGAGAGAGAAGGAGGGAGGGAGAAAAAGGAAAGGGAGGTAAGAAAGGAAAGCTAAAAGGCTGAAGAAAAGAGAAATAGGGTGGAAAACAAATAATAAATGGGAGGGAGGGAGGATGTGAAGGAGTGAGTGTGCAGGGGAGGGAGAGTGAAGGGAGGATTCAGGTAAGCAGCAGGGAAGAAGCAGGGAAAACATTTGATCTGTCCTTCACTGTACTTCATCGCATGAGATGGAGGGAGAGAGGGATGGAACAACACAGTGAAGTGGTGGGACTGACTGAGGGACAAAGAGAGGTGTGTGTGAGTGTGTGTGTGTCTGTGTGTCCACTCTTCCTCAGGCTGTATCCATCATCTGTACAGAGAAAAAGCCTCGTCGACATGATTTATTTTTACCCACATCAATAACAGGTGAAATGCCATGTGCTCTGTGTGTGCACATGTGTATATGTGGAGGGGCTGTCTGTTTCTTTCTCTCTCTCTCTATTTATATACCTATGTGTTGTATATTTAAGTATAATACATATCGTTGCTATTATTTTCTCTGATTTATATATATTGTGCCACGTAACAGTTTTATAAATATATAATAACTATGAGCCCATTTCAAAAATAAATTAGGTTGTGATGCTTTTGTTGTGGCAGGCAATTTTGTCTAATATATTAACTTTGCACATTTTGTTTACTCTTTGCAGTGGTTCCCCCTGTTTTAACTTGTAATCAGAGACAGGGCTTGTGGCTGTAAATGAACACACACTGGGTGTTGCAAGGATCGAATGTAAATTTTTGGTTGCTGAATAGTCCCCCTAACCTCCAGCCCATCCTGCCTCTCAGTGGACTTACATGTGAGTCCAAATCATGGGCGTCCTGCAGGAATCTTATTATTATCTGATATAATCAGCTATAGCATTATCTTTTAAATGCACTGTATAAAGCATTTCATGAACCTGAGAAGAATCCAAATTGATCAGGCACGCTAAAGTAAATACTTGTGAAATAAATCAACCAAACTTTTTACCAATTCTTCAAAAGTTTACTTTGTGGATGTGCATGCTTTTTCTGCAGGATACTGATATGTTCGGAGCCAAAACTGTAGGATATTGTTTATACAGAGAGAAAAATACCTTCAGGATATCACAAATGCAGCGCTGTGTATGTTTGACTGGATGTTTGCTTGCATATTCAGCATGCATAGACTACAGAGACACTGACAGGGGAAGGGAAT
Organism: Holocentrus rufus; assembly: GCA_900302615.1. Taxonomy (NCBI): domain Eukaryota; kingdom Metazoa; phylum Chordata; class Actinopteri; order Holocentriformes; family Holocentridae; genus Holocentrus; species Holocentrus rufus. The sequence continues at coordinate 14,405 of OMLF01051045.1, forward strand.
GAGAGAGTGAATAAAAGGGAGTAAGTAGAGAAAGCAATGTGTTTCTGCCTATGTTTATGGCTCAGTTCATCATTGATGCATCAATATCGCAGAGACTATGCCTCAGCTATGAGATATAGTCATTTTATCTGCTACTACTGTTTGTGTATGTGTGAAAAAAAAAAACAATATATAGGACTAAGAGACACACAGTGTACTTTAGCCCAACAGTCATCTCAGTTTGTTGTGGGCTCGCATTTATGGGCAAATGGGAAAGAGGTGTTAGTAATGTAGGTCCTCTCAGCCGAGTGCTGCTTGTTGGCAAATGATTATTTTATGTACATGGTTTATGTGCCTTAGCATCTTGAGTTTCTGTCCTTATTTCTCTCTCCCCTCATTCCTGTCTTGGGCTAAAAGCGCTACCCTAACAAGGTGAAAAAATGTGATTTGAGGGAGTGCAGAGAGAGCAAAAATGAGGCTGTGTGCGGGCTCACATGTGCAAGATAGATAGCGAGAGAAATGCAGGGAGCGCGGTTGGTGTGCATGGCTTAACAAGGGGCAAAAAATGTTGAGTTTCTTAGGGGTCAGTGAAGTGTTGAAAACATGCTCCGAGGGCGGCATGGCTCTCATGTCCTAACCCCCACCCCTCTTCCTCGCTCTCCTCTCTCTCCCTTGTGTACTGTAGACGTCGTGTAAAAGGTCATAGCTCAGTATCCAAGCCCTCAGTGTGAGGATGGTGTGATGGAGGAGTGATGGTAAGAGCCATGGAAAGACAGAGAGGGAGGATGAAACGAGAGGGAGAGGGAAAGGGAAGGAAGGGCTAGGAAGATAGAGCGACAGAAAGAGATGGAGTTAACAGGAAAAAACCTGATTGAGGAAAAAGGGGGAGCAGATTGAGATAAAGGAAGGGGTTTAACAGGAATGGAGGGTTTGTTATGATGGGACAGCAAGGCACAAAGAGAAAGAAAAAGAACAAAGGCTTGCTGTGTTCAGATTGAAGGCCTTGGGGCAAATGTACAAGCAGAACATAAAAGACACCAAACCATGTCAATATGGTGACACCAGGGGTAAAGACCAAATTTAGCTCACTATCTCATGCTAATTTAATTTAATTTAATTAATACAGATCATATTGAAACAATGCAGAGTGAGGACTCAGCTAATTCATGCCAATTCTTCTGCTTTCAGCTGCATACATTTTTCCACTAGTATGACATGTGACTTTGTGTGAGTATAGCCCAGTTTCCTGATCAAGTAGATGTGTGTTTATGTGTTCAAACAGAAGTGATGTGAGCAACAACAGGAGCTCTTTGTTGTGTTTGCCAGCCTCTCCCAAGTGTCTGATACTAGGAAGGGGGAACTGTTGTGAGGTGTCTGCTGCTTTACCAAATCTGTCAATATGTTGCACCTGTTCCGTGAAAGCATGTTGGCTGTGTTGTGTGCTGGTATCTTCCTCTTATGTAGCACCACCTAGCTTCTCCACAAGGATCTTGAAGACAGTATGGGCTTTCAGTCAACTTCAAACTAGATAGGATCCTCTTCGGTACCAGCAGGATCCGTGTCTAATGAATGCAGCGGATAATTGACACCTGCAGTATGCTGACGACTGAACTCTATATCTCACACTCCGCAAGACATTCAGTCCATCCTTGCAGCAGTTGTGGGAGTGTAGAGTAGAATGGGACTATGTGTAAATGGAGTGAAATGGAAAACTCTATGGTTGTGTAAGCAATGAAGCACACCAAGGTGTCCTCACATAGGGGATTAATGGACAAGGAAGAGCCGAAGAATGCTACCGTTATTGTGCTTATACCCTGTGCACTTGTGAACAATAAAAATATTGACAGAATTCATTAATTTAGAGTGATATGCTCTGAAAATAATTTTCTGACCACACAATTTTCATATTGGTCAGGCTAATATCTGGAACAGCTAGCAGCAGATTACCATTCAGCTAATGTTATACAACTTCAGTCACAGTGTTGCAGACATTGTGGATTTGATAAATTAAATTAAATATGACACATCCATAGAAAAATGACTTGGCTAACTCAGTGTCAATGTTAATGTTATGTCAAATGTAGCTGCTGGAAAATAATCACCATACTTTTGAAGCAATCAGGATTTTAAACACAGTGTGTAGCCTTTAAAGGCTTACATAGGCTAGCATAGTTAGCTTAACATAACACTAGTTTATAATACTTATTTGTCGTGAGGGTAAACTACACTAAATTTTAGATTAATGTATAAGTGAGCACTGATTTAGAACAGTGGATTAAACCGTTGACAGGGACTATGTTTAAGGTGTCCTGATATATGGTTTTAATGCACAGCCTGCAGTCAATCAGACTCAAATATCCGTAGTGGCCAACTGCTAATAAAAGTCAATTCCCCATCCACCCCTTCTGTCTTCACCATTAAATGTGATCATCATAATCCTGGCACCTTTAAACTGCCTACTGTGTTGGTGGACTGAATCATTCATTCATTCATTCATTTTCCATTGCCGCTTATCCTAATCGGGGTCGCCGGGGGCTGGAGCCTATCCCAGCATACTGAACCACTGACCATGAAATTCAAAGCAGATTCAACCAAATCTGCATCTGCCTTGAGAAAATTCAGACACAGGGTCTAACAAAACATAAATCTCCAGCTCTGTGCAAAAGTTGGTAGCAAGCCAAATGTCTCACCACCTTTCTTTACAGCAGATCCACCTGGGCCACTTACAGTCAGCACATAAAAGAGTTTGACTTCTTCCATATAGTATGCCTGCTGAACATCCCCTAAATATGTGCCAGAAATACAGCTCCATAATATTTGCTGCCATGGAAAGTATCTTCCTCTATTTTTGCCATTTGTGTTTTTGTCATGTTTTTACAATAGCTACAGTGAGAGCTGGCCATGTATTTAATGTTTATGTATTCTCTACTGTTTGTGAGTGGTGATACTGGTGAAAGGTGATGGAAATAACTAAACTTTCTTAGTGTAAACCTCTTGTGAGTGCAAAATGTGTTTGGTAGGAAGACTGCAATGTGCATTTGGTTGAACAAAAGCTCCAGCAAAATGGAGGTGATTACGGACGCGGCACAGCAGGGCTGAGTATTGAGAACACCGTGTTTGTGTGTGTGTGTGTGTGTGTGTGTGTGTGCGCGCGCACGTAA